>SJYQ01092853.1:91212-102470 GCA_006410935.1 Redunca redunca | reverse complement strand
CTTTATAAATAAACAAGATAACTGAGCCGGTGAGCCCTCTGGCTCACAGCAATTTAGTAATGTAACCGGAACTAGAAAAGCAGGACTCCTGATGCCTGTTGTGTTGTACTTTCCACTACATCATGTTGTTTTAGAAGTTTTTTTCTTACTTGTTATTTATTTAAAAGTGGTGTTAAAGGAATAATCACTTTTTTTCACCAGAAGCTGATACAATTAAGGTGTAAGATTCTTAAAGCCGCCCTAATTTGTGCATGTTTTCAATTTAGGAAAATCTCCAGCAATTTGAATGTGACATTATCTGCAAATGAAAAGTTTTTTTAAAAAATTTCTGGTATACTACTTATGTTATATAATCTGTCTCAGAAAAGGAAGTAGTTGTGCTATGTGTTACATACCAGACACATTAGGCAGGGAGGGACACTGCATTTATACACAAGCATACTGACTAATTGCTCTGCATTTCCTATAATGTTTACTGGTGTCAAAGAAATGACAGGCGTGTAAGAATACAGCAATAAAGAATGGATTTCTGTCATTTAGAACCACACTGTTGGAGTTACCTGCTCTTGTATGAAATGGTTGCAAAGATTAATATTTGAAGTCTCCAATTATTAGACAGTAAAGAATGAGATCTTAATTTCTGGAACAGTCCCTCCCCCCCACCTTTGCTGACCATTTAGTGTTTTGTACATTACTAAAATATTTTTGTCTCATTAAAAAAAAATGCAGTGAGATTTACAGATCAGACCAAATTTGTTAAGCAAGAAGTGCATTCAGAGCTCTAAGAATTCTCAAGAAAATGAAGCTGGAGTAGTTATAGTCCTAGCTCTCAAGGAGTTTAATTCCTTCTTTCACTCAGCAAATTAGTATTGAGTAGCAAAAAGTCAGACACAGCGGGGCGACTTCACTTTCTTTCTATAGTTCCTTTTGGAGAAGGAAATGGCAACCCACTCCAGTGTTCTTGCCTAGAGAGTCCTATGGACAGAGGGGCCTGGTGGGCTACAGTCTGTGGGGTTGCAGAGTCAGACACGACTAAGCAACTAACACACACACACAGCTAATTGTTGAGGTCAAAATGAAAGTTGATGTGTCCCCTCAGGGAGCTTACTGAATCTAGATAAAGAAACTAATGTGTAAACTGCTAAGTATATCAGTACTTCACAGTGACTGGTAAGACACTGCATGTTACAATGGAAAATATCCTGGGTTTGTAATCAGTAGTCCGGGGTTTAAATTCCTAGTGTCAATTTGGATAAGTTTCTTAAGCCCCCTGTCCTAGAATTGGTTTTCTCATTTCTAGAATAGGGATACATCTCATTGGGTGGCTGTGTGTATCAGAAGGACTGTGCATAAATGTGTGGATGTTGTTATTTTTATGAAGGTTTAGGAGATCACAAGAGAGGATGAGTGAAAGCATTTTAGGATGGTCAGTACTTGAATATTTAAGTCTAGAAAGTATAGTCGTCATTGAATGCTCAAGTCCCTGTCAGTCAGTCCTTCATATCTAGAAATTCGGAGGGTCAACTGCTCCCCTCAGGTTGTGAGAAGTATGAAACAGCTTGGGAAGTCAGGGGTACTACTGATAGTATGTTATAGAGCAGGAAGGATTCTCAGGTTTACACATGTGTTGAAATCATTGGGAGATTATTACAAATGTGTGTGACTAGGTCAGATTCCTAGATAATATTCAGATTCGTTGGTCTGAGGTGGAACCTGGGCATTTCTGTTTTTAGCAAGCTTAATAGAGACTTAAGTTACATCACAGTTTGAGAATCACTGCTGAAATTCAGTTTTCTAATAGGGTGATCCTGAAGCACCTTGGAAATGTTAATAGGTTTTCCCTCAGTTTTTGGCCCATATTCTCTGAGTTATGATTAAATTAAGTTGAGCTCTTTCAGGATGCCATTTCTCTATCCCCTTAAAATAACAATGTATATTTCATAGATGTGGATGTAAGAGAGATGCAGTTGAGGAAGTATTGCACTGATTAGTGGTATACCACAAGATCAGATTTGACTTTTAAAGTTCGAGGAGGGAGGTGGAGTCACTATAGAAGGATTGGAGGCAAAAGAGGTCAGATACATGTTTACAATAAGCTCCATGAAATATGATGAGGGTATGAATTAAACCAGTGCTGGTGGGGTCAAGGACAGAAAGACTCCAATAGAATTTCATCCCCCTTAGAGGGCATGAGAGGAGGAAACTGGGGAAGAGGCACGTATAAAACAATCGGCAGAAAAAGTATGTAGAAACATTCATGTGTCACTATGTGTAAATATGCCTAGATATTAGTGAAACTCCTAAGTTGGTGATTGTTTTCATGGAGGATGTGACTCTTCAGTAAATCTATAGTTTTACCGTAGTTTTTAAAAATAGATTTTGAGAAAGCTGAGGTTTCATTTAAAGCCATATGTAAATATATAAATATATGTTAATATACTTTTACATAAAGTTGATAGTTCTGGTGCAGTTCATAGCTGTTAGTATTTTCTGAGAACAATTAAGAAGGGTTAAACACAAGGTCATTAGGTCTTGTTTTGTTGTTCTTTTGCCTTTCATGTCATGTGATTCATTATTTTCTATAAAGAGTATAGCTATCTTGCCATGAAAAGGTAAATATGTATATATGTTCCTTATTCAAGGACGATATTAAGAATTGGGGAAAAAACAAAACCTATACTATCTCTCAGCAACCATCTCCCATTTGGATTGGGGTTAGAAATGTTATTGACTGCTCCCATTCCCTGCGTATTCACTTGGTATGTTTTCAAGGTTTAGTGATATTTAAGAAATTTTAATTAACTAATTTTAATGTTTATTTATGTATTTATTTTTAGTTCCTTAGCACTTGCTTTAACTTGCTTATTATAGTCTTTTAATTTTTGTGTATTTTTTTTCTCACCCTGTATGTAATTCTGTGAGATTAGACTTCACATCTTATCTTATATAATTTTGATAATAACCAGCATATAGATCACTGCATACTTCTTGATTGCAAAATTTAAATAGTTAGCTTGTATACTCTTAGTTCATTCAGCATTTCTCATTGCTTGATCGGGTTGTTAAAATCTTCAGTTTCTAATGTGCATGGTATCTGGACTTTGGCCTTCATTTATGAGGAGAGTAAAGCGGTTTAATTCTTCTGCTTAACTAGTATGGTTGGTAGCAGTAGCTGTCCAACAGTTAACTTTGTTTCTGTTCTAAATTCATAAATAGGTTTAGAGGGAGAGGTGCCTAGAGAGATCATTGTCTTGATGAAGGCCTAAATTGAGGCAGTCCTGGAGGGAGGTTAGTTCTGGGACTATATTTCACCTTGAGTTTTATGTTAGGAGGGAAAAGGTTAAAATTCATGAGATTTGGATTTGGAAGAGATAAAGACAGAAAGACAACCTAAGCTAATGAAGAGGAAAAAAGGTGAATACAAAAGTGAATTTCATACAGGATAGGCTGTAAGCACAGGAGATTTAGAAGAATCCAGCAGATCTGGGTTTATCTTAGCTCTGTAGTATAGGCAGACTTCTTCACAAGTATGAGCCTTAGTGTCTATATTTGTAAAATGAACTTAGCCAGCGATTTCAGAGAACAGTACAATGATGTGTGTAAAGCAGTTAGAACGCCTGCCACTTATAAAGTGTTTTGGGAGTTTAGAGAAGCATGTGAAAGAATGTTGTCGTTAATACTGTTGACTACTTGGTTTAGATTTCTTGTTACTGGCAGGGAGGTTTTAAAGTAAAATCTTGAACTGTATATTACATTTGTTTTGATTTAGGTAAGTTAATACTAACATTTTGGCTGAAAGTTAGTACATTATAGAGTATGTAAATAAGAGTTAAGCAGCAGCTGGAACAAATCTATTTGGAGAATTTCTGGGTAACCTTAGCCCTTCTGGTTGCTGACCGGAAAGGGAAGAGGGGGTACTTGTATAAGAGGAGTTCCTGGGTTTTAGTCCACGCTCTGCCACTGATTAATTATGAATGTGAACTAGAATCTCCATCTTCCTAACTTTTCTGACCACTTTCCTGATCTGAAACTGAGTGGTTGGACAGAACACACCACAGTCTTTCCACCTTTAATGTTCTACCACTCTAAATATTCTAGTTGCCAGGGACTCTAGCAGAGAAAGATCAGCCCTTCTGTTAACCTTGGCATATTTCTGTTTTGCACAGTGGAGACAAAGATAATATATATCTATGTGCAAAGTAGATTAAGTGCAAGGTATATCATCCATTTCATTGCAGATTCCCATTTCTAACTCACTTTTTCTTTAGCATCACAATTTAATAGGCATTTTACCTCAGAAAGACAGACCAGGGTTAACAGAATTAATCAGCATCAGTAATGGAATAATCAGCTCTTAACATTGAATTATTATTATTTATTTTAAGTACAAGGCATTCTTATATTACTGTAAGTATGCCTTTTAATTAAGATGGAGTTACCAATTCCAATATTTTGTTAACCAATTCCATCTAGAACCTTATTTCTTACATGATACTGTATTAGTGATATGATAGTTTGATATTACCCTTTATTGCTTATTATCTAAGGTTAAAAATAATTTGTTTTTTTTCTTTCAGTTTTTAGTTTTTAAGTGTTAGCCGCAATAGTTAGAGTGAACTGACTTGGTTATTTTAGGGAGACTAAAAGTTGAGGTTTATAAGAGCAGGTAAGAGTTCAGTTTCATTGTAAATATTCTGAGAGTCATAGCTTTGATCTAACAGATGAGAACTCAGCATTATTAATATCACTGTAAAGATTCTGAAAGCAAAACAAGTTCATACAGTCTTGTCTAGACTAATGTATATTGCTAACATAAATAAAATTCTTACTGCCATGTGACTGAATGATTTGCTATTTTTTAAGTGTTAAATGTTGTTTACTATTTAGAAAATGTTTGGAGTATTTGACTATATTCATAAATGTAGTGTAACAAAAATGGATTCTGTTTTTATTTACTGTATCTACATCAGTATTCTTGGAAGTAATAGAGGGTTACATCATTATAGTGTTAATATAAGAGTAAAATTATTAGAAAACACCAGTTTCACTCTTATGATGTATTATAAAAGAATTTATGACTTTTTTTTTAAGAGAACAAATAACTGGTGTAGTGTGGAGGAGGTGGATCTAAAAAAGTTCTCTTTAGAAAATAGAATCCAATGAAAGGTTTGGAGTAGCTTCATATTTCAGTATGGTATGACTGTCTGTTACAATAGTTTAATTGTTTTCTGTGTCCTTGGCTCCTCAGTTTGTCTGCCATGGTGATTTTGCTTTTTAACTTATTTTTTACTTGACCTGAAGATTGCTATAGAAATCTATCTCTGTAAAAGGGGTACTCATTAAAGACCAGGTAAATTGAAACAAAGAGAAATACAGAAGACATCTGGGAAAATAAAATGCCTTAAAAAAATTATCATCAAACAAATACACAGTAACTTTAGGACAGTGGAGTACTTTAAAGTTAAAACTTTTATGTTAAACGTGGAGAAGCTAAAAGTATCTAATATTTTTAAGTGTTAAAGTAGAAGTGAAGTTGTTTATCATTTGTTTGGTTCCAAAATAAATTTAAGTGAAATTCTCTCTTTACTGAAATACCTAAGAAATTTCATAGTAGTAAAGGAACTGATTGATTTGTATGCAGTGCGTGAAGCTAATCAAATGATTTCCTCTGTTTTTATTAATAAAATATCATCATGATCAAGAATCAAGGACTTGCCTCAGTATCTTGGAATACATGAAAAGGGTAAGGAAGATGTAGTCCTTACCTCTTAGTTCTTTACTAAGTAGTCAAGAAAGACAAAAATTATGCACATAAAGATAGTTTTGCAAGCCAGTGTAAAGTTTTGAATATTAGAAGAAGTAGGTATATCACTGTGAGTTTTAATACATCATTATGGGACTTGAGCATGATGTCTTGAGTGGCCTGTAGAATTTATGTCAGTACAGGAAGCCACTCAGTTCAAGTGTAGGGAAATGTGTGAGCAACTATGGAGTAGAAAATTTGCAGGGAGTATTTGAAAATACTGAATAGACTGACTTGGCTAGAATTGAGAATGGTATTTGCTTGAGGAGATACTGAATGATAAGTTTGAAGGATAAGTTGCAGCCAGATTTTAGAGAAGACTGTGAATGTCAGACCTAGGGATTGAGCTTTAGTCCCTAAGTCGGGAGAAGTCATGCTCCCCAGGTGGCACAGTCCTAACGAATCCGCCTGCCAGTGCAGGAGACAGGAAGAGATGTGGGATTGATCCTTGGGTCGGGAAGGTCCCCTGGAGGAGAAAATGGCAACCTGCTCCAGTATTCTTGCCTGGGAAGTTCCATGGACAGAGGAGCCTGGAGGGCTACAGTCCATGGGGCCACAAAGAGTCGGACACAACTGAGTGACAAACACATAACTGAACATATAAAGGGAGAAGTCACAAAGATTTTGACTCAATGTCAAGATAGGAAGTATCTTGAAATGGGAAAAACTGGAAATTCTTATTCATAATAAGAATACTTGAGTAACACTTTGTGGTTGTGATTTAGTCGCTAAGTCTTGTCTAACTCTTGCGATCCCATGGACTGTAGCCTGCCAGGCTTCTATATCCATGGGATCTCACAGGCAAGAATAGTGGAGGGAGTTGCCATTTCCTTCTCCAGGGGATCTTCCCAACCCAGGCATCAAACCCATGTCTCTTACATTGCAGGTGTATTCTTTACTGCTTAGCCGCCAGGGAAGTTCTTGAGCTTTAAGGTTTACTAAATATTTTCTTATTCGTTACCTTAGCAGACCAGACCTGGCCTGGCTAAGGAACCTGAATTGTAGTGACATCTAGAATAGAAAAAGGATGAGTAAATACTTGGTCTTAGTTCTCAAGGCGGATACCACCTGTCACTCACAGCGGTTTTTCCTACTTTGTCACGGTGGGGTTTCTGATTCACTCAGTGTATTCCTACATGCAGCCACTATCAGTCAGTCCAGGATCACTGTCCGTGAAATCTAGTTCTATTCCAATGCTATATTCTTGAAGCATAGTGAAGAAAAAAATGGCAATATTTGATTGACTCTGAATTCAAGATTACAACAGAATCTCCTTGTGGAAATGGCTCGATAGTAGAAATTGTAGGATTAGAGCTGTTGGAATCCTTTGTGTAATGTTTATTATCGAGGCCTTAGGAGTAGAAGTAGATCTGTGAAGGTGTCAGTGCCTGTGAAGATAAAGAGGTAGGCAGTCTAGCCCATATTTGACTTCACCAGCATTTGATGAATTTCAGTAAGGAGTTTAAAGGGAAGAAAGGTGCTTTCTTTATAAATTACCAGAAAATGGTATTCTGCAGGTTAACTTTTTCACTTATATTTTGTATCTTTCAGATATTGCCATGTTCATTTATGTTGGTTGCATCCTTTTTATTACTGCATCATATATTTTATGTATTCCTTATAGCTTACTAACCTCTGTAACAGTTTTCTAGGGCTAGTGTAACAGGATACCACAAACTGTGTGGCTTAAAAAACAAATTTAATCTCTCACATTTTTAGAGGCTAGAAGTCCAAAATCAAGGTGTTGGCAGGGTTGGTTCCTTTTGGCAGCCCCGAGAGAGGATCTGTCCCATACATCTCCTAGCTTCCGGCATCTGCTGACCATTCTTTATGTTCTTTGGCTTATACTTTCATCACTCCAGTCTCTACCTATGTAATCATCACAGGATTCTCTTTTTGTTCTCTAGTTGTCTGTTTCTCTGTCTTCTTTTTGTGTAAGGAAACCAGTTATTGGACTAGTGTCAGCCCCAAAGAATCTCTTTTGATAGATGGTCATGTTCACAGATAAACAGGGGTTAGGGTTAGAACATCAGTGTATTTTTTTAGGGAGACACACAGTTCAACTCAAAACCATGGGTATTTTTACTTTCCAAGCTTTTGCCTTTGAAAACAGTGTTGTCATGAACATTAAAATATTATTTCTGTGTATCCTTTCCAGGTATTTCTATAGAGTAAACTCTAAGAAATGAAGTCAGAGAGCATGAGCATTAAAAAATAGTAACGGATACTGCTGAATTGTCTTCCAAAACAGTTACTATGAAACTGTCTAGTCACATCAACATTAGAGTTTAAAATACTTTTTGCATTTGACCATTTCACTGGTGAAAAAAATTGCATTGTTTGCTTTGTAGTTTCTGAATAAGTTATCTTTTTGAGTCTGTTGGTCATTTATATTTCTTCTGTAATTAGCTGTTATTGTCTTTAGACCATTTTTCTATTGCATTTTTGCCTTTTTTTAGTGACCTGAGAACTATTTAGGAATAGTAATTTTATAGTACAGTGTTTTTCAGCAGTCATCATTTTATTTTTTGACAAATATTTTTGGTCATTGCATAGGTTTTTAATATTGTGTAGTTAAATGTGATAGTCTTTCAAGTGTATCAAGTTTTTATTTAATACTGGCTTAGTTCAGAATTACAAGAATGTTTACTCACATTTTCCTAGTACATCTATTGTTTTATTTTATACCTATTATCTTTGATCTTTCTGGAAGTGACTTTGGAAAACAAGAGTCGTAGAAATCTAGTATTACATTTTTATAATACAAATGGCCACAACACTACTTATTGAGCAGTTCATTTTTCCATACCTATTTGAAATGCTGTCCCAGTAATTTACCACATTATCAGATGTACTTAGCTCCATTTATGCATTCTTTTTTAATTTTTTGTCAGTATATAGAATTTTTAGTTAGTATAGCTTCATAACGATGATACAGTATGATTAGTTTTAAGTCCCTCATTGGGCTTCACTGGTGACTCAGATGGTAAAGAATCTGCCTGTATTACGGGAGACCTGAGTTTGATCCCTGGATTGGAAGATCCCCTGGAGAAGGGCATGGCAACCCACTCTAGTATTCTTGCCTGGAGAATCTCCATGGACAGAGGAGCCTGGCGGGCTACAGTCCGTGGGTCACTCAAAGAGTCAAACACGACTGAGCGACTAAGCACAGCATACGAGTCCCTCGTTACTCTCCTTGTCAACATTTTCTAGCTGTCTTATGTGCCTATGTTGTTGTTCAGTCACTGAGTCATTTCTGATTCTTTGCAGCCCCAGGAACTGCAACACAACAAGCCTCCCTGTCCTTTACTATCTCCCTGAGTTTGCTCAGATTCATATCCCGAGTCAGTGATGCTGTCTTAACAATCTCATTCTCTGCCATCCTCTACTCTTCCTGAACTCAGTCTTTCTTAAGCATTAGTGTCTTTTCCAGTGAGTCAGGTCTTCGCATCAGGTGGCCAATGTATTGGAGCTTGAGTTTCAGCATCAGTCCTTCCAGTGAATATTCAGGACTGATTTCCTTTAGGATTGACTGGTTTGATCTTTCAGTCCAAAGAACTCTTAAGAGTCTTCTCCAGCACTACAGTTTGAAGACATCTGTGATTTGGCTTTCAGCCTTCTTTATTGTCTAATCACATCTGTATGTGACTACTGGAAAAACCATAGCTTTGACTGGATGGACCTTTGTTGGTAAAGTAATGTCTCTGCTTTTTAATGTGGTGTTTAGATTTGTCATAGCTTTTCTTCCGAGAAGAAAGCGTCTTAATTTCATGGTTAACAGTTACCGTCTGCAGTGATTTTGGAGCCCAAGAAAATAAAATCTGTCACTGCTTCCACTTTTCTATTTGCTATGAAGTGATGGGACCGGATGCCATGATCTTAGATTTGTGAATGTTGAGTTTCAGGCCAGCTTTTTCACTTTCATCAAGAAGCTCTTTAGTTCCTCTTTACTTTCTGCCGTTAGAGTAGAATCATCTGCTGTATGAGGTTGTTGATATTTCTCCTGGCAATCTGGATTCCAGCTTATTATTCATCCAGCATTTCCTATGATGTACTCTGCATAGAAGTTAAATAAGCGGGGTGACATACACAGCCTTGACATATACAGTTCAGTCGCTCATTTGTGACCGACTCTTTGCGACCCCATGAACCACAGCATGCCAGACCTCCCTGTCCATCACCAACTCCTGGAGTTTACTCAGACTCATGTCTATTGAGTCAAGATGCCATCTAACCATCTCATACTCTGCCGTCCCCTTCACCTCCTGTCCTCAGTCTTTCCCAGCGTCAGGGTCTTTTCAGATGAGTCAGCTCTTTGCCTCAGGTGGCCAAAGTATTGGAGTTTCAGCTTCAGCATCAGTCCTACCAATGAACACCCAGGACTGATCTCCTTTAGAATGGACTAGTTGGATCTCCTTGCAGTCCAAGGGACTCTCAAGAGTCTTCTCCAACACCACAGTTCAAAAGCGTCAATTCTTCAGCGCTCAGCTTTCTTTATAGTCCAACTGTCACATCCATACATGACCACAGGAAAAACCATAGCCTTGACCAGATGACCTTTGTTGACAAAGTAATGTCGGCTTTTTCATATGCTGTATAGGTTGGTCATTTGAAAAGACCTTAATGCTGGGAAAGATTGAGGGCAAGAGGAGAAGGGGACGACAGAGGATGAGAGGATTGGATGGCATCACTGACTCAATGGACATGGGTTTGGGTGAACTCTGGGAGTTGGTGATGGACAGGGAGGCCTGGTGTGCTGCGGTTCATGGGGTTGCAAAGAGTCAGACATGACTGAGCAACTGAACTGAACTAGGTTGGTCGTAACTTTCTTCCAAGGAGTAAGCGTCTTTTAATTTCATGGCTGTAATCACCATCTGCAGTGATTTTGGAGCCCCCAAAATAAAGCCACTGTTTCCCCATCTATTTGCCGTGAAGTGATGGGACTGGATGCTATGATCTTTGTTTTCTGAATGTTGAGCTTTAAGCCAACTTTTTCACTCTCCTCTTTCACTTTCATCAAGAGGCTCTTTAGTTCTTCTTCACTTTCTGCCATAAGGGTGGTGTCATCTGCATATCTGAGGTTGTTGATATTTCTCCCGGCAATCTTGATTCCAGCTTGTGCTTCATCCAGCCCAGCACTTCTCATGATGTACTCTGCATGTAAGTTAAATAAGCAGGGTGACAATATACAGCCTTGACATACTCCTTTTCCTATTTGGAAACAGTCTGTTGTTCTATATCCACTTCTAACTGTTGCTTCCTGACCTGCATACAGGTTTCTCAAGAGGCAGGTCAGGTGGTCTGGTATTCTCATCTCTTTCAGAATTTTCCACAGTTTATTGTGATCCACACAGTCAAAGGCTTTGGCATAGTCAATAAAGCAGAAATAAATGTTTTTCTGGAACTCTCGCTTTTTCGATGAGCCAGCAAATGTTGGCAGTTTGATCTCTGGTTC
>SJYQ01092853.1:58636-89276 GCA_006410935.1 Redunca redunca | reverse complement strand
ACTCTGTGCGACCCCATAGACGGCAGCCCACCAGGCTCCCCCGTCCCTGGGATTCTCCAGGCAAGAACACTGGAGTGGGTTGCCATTTCCTTCTCCAATGCATGAAAGTGAAAAGTGAAAGTGAAGTCGCCCAGTCGTGTCCGACTCTTAGTGACCCTATGGACTGCAACCTACCAGGCTCCTCCATCCATGGGATTTTCCAGACAAGAGTACTGGAATGGGGTGCCATTGCCTTCTCCGATCCTTCTGCTACTGATTTCTAACTTAATTCCATTATGTTAGAAATATTATGGATCCTTTTTATGTGTAAGAATATGGTTTAAATTGATGTTCCACATGCACTTGAAAATAACATGTATTTCACTGTTGCTAGGTGCTGTGCGTGCATGCTAAGTTGCTTTTGCTGTGTCTGACTCTGCAACCCTATGGACTGTAGCCCTCAAGGCTCCTCTGTCCATGGAATTCTCTAAGCAAGAATACTGGAGTGGGTTGCCATGTCCTTCCCCAGGGAATTCTTCCCTGCCCAGGGATTGAACCTGTGTGTCCAGCACTGGCAGGGATTGAAACTGTGTATCAAGTTGATCAGTAGCATAGTTTAAGTCTTCTTCATCCTTACTGATTTTCTGTCTACTTGCTCTATCAATTTTGAGAGAAAGCTGTTAAATTTTTACTTCCATTATTGTTATGAATTTCTCCTTGCAGTTATATCAGTTTCTCTTCATTTGTTTTCAGCCTGTTTATCATGAGGGTAAACATTACGACAGGTATGTCCTGTTGAAGAATTGACCATCATCATGAAATGACCTCCATTGTCTCTGACATACTTTCTTCTGAAATCAACTGTTATTGAAGCTTTCTTTTAGTTGGTGTTATAATCTTTTTTGGCATTGTTTTTAATATTCTCTTGTCTACGTGCTTAAAATAGGCTTCATATATGCAGCACATAGTTAGGTTTTTCTTTTGAAGACCAGTCTGGTAATACTTACTTTGGATGTTTAGACCATTTACATTTAAATCATTATTGATATGATTGGATTTAAAATCTACCATCTTACTGCTTGCTTTCTGTTTGTCTCACATCCTCTTTGTTCATTTTCTCTTTTTTCTGCCTTTTCTTAGATTGAATTACTAGTTTTTAAGTTTTCTTTTAATCTCTTTTTTTGGTTTATTGTAACTTGTTTTTGTAGTTGCTTTAGGGCTTATAGTGTATGTCTTTAACTTACTGTGGTCTGTGTTCAAAGGATATTTTATCACTTTTGAAAGAACTTTATATAATTGCACAGTTCCGTTTCTTCCCTTCAGGACATTGTGCTATATTGTTGCCATACATTTTACCTTTCAATTCCATGATACATTGTTATTTTGCTCTAATGATTTAAATATTTTTAAAGGTGATTTGAAAGTAAGGGGGGAAAAGTCTTGTGTTTATCCACTTGTTATCATTTCTGTTATCTTTAATTGCTTTGTGTAGATTCAGATTTCTTTCTGCTGTCAGTTTTCTTAAGTCCAAATATTTGTTCCCTCTCGTTCTCCTTCCCTCCCTCCCTGTCTCCGCTACTTCCCCCACCCCACCCCCCGCTTGAACATCTCTTATTGTACAGGTCTGCTGCTAATAAATTCTTACAGCTTTGTGTCTCTGCAAAAAAATCTATATTTTTAAATTTAATTATTTAGTATTTTATTTATTTATTTAACTTTCGGTTGTGCTCTTTGTTTCTGTGCCCCGGCTTTCTGTAGCTGCAGAGAGTGGGGGCTACTCTCTGGTTGTGGTCGGGCTTCTCATTGCAGTGGCTCTTGTTGCAGAGCACGGGGTCTAGGTTAATCGGCTTCAGTAGTTGCAGCTCACTGGTTCTAGAGTGTGCGGGCCTCAGTAGTTGCGGTGCGTGGGTTTAGTTGCTCCATGCATGTGGAATCTTCCTAGACCAGGGATCAAACGCTTGCATTGGCAACTGGGTTCCTACCCTTCATACCACCAGGGGAGTGAAAAACATCTAGTCTATATTTTGCCCTGAATCTTGAAAGATGTTTTCTCTGGATCCATAATTCAACATTGGTAGGTTTTTAAAATTTCCATAAAATGTTGCTCCAGTATCTTCTGATTTGCAGTTACTGCTGACAGGAATTCTACTGTTGTCATTTTCTTTAATCTTCTGTACACAGTATGTCTTTTTTTTCTCTGATTACTTTTAAGATTTTTCTCTTTATTACCAGTTTTAAGGACTCTGATTATAATGTGCTTTTGCTATAGTTTTCTTACAATGTTGGGATTTCTTAAACTCCTTGGATATGTGAATTTATAATAAATTGATATCAAGTTTAGAAATTTTTCAGGCTTTTTTCCCCCCAATATCCACTCCCCACTCCAAAGAAAAGCTAAACTTCAGAAAAACTAGACACATGTAAACTGCTTGAAGTTACTGCAGACCTCAGTGCTGTAGAGCTCGTTTCTCTTTCTTTCCATCTCATTCTCACTGTTCATTTGAGTTAGTAGTTAGTGCTCTGTGAAGTCAATAGTCTCTTGTCTGCAGTGTCTAATCTGCCATTAATAGCATTTAGATGTTGGCCATTTCTTCTCAGATATTGTAGTTTTCATTTCCAGAGTTTTAATTTGGATTTTTAAAAGTATATTCTATGTTTCTAAGTACTTAACATGTTCTATCTTTGCTCTAGCTAATGTATGGAATACAGTTATGGTAACTGTTTTAATATCCTTGTCTATAATTTCTGACATCTGTATCAGTTTTTCATTATTTATCCTTATCTTCACTGTGAATCACATTTTTCTGCTTTTTCACATGCTTGGTAGTGTTGGTTTTTTTTTTTTCTTTGTATACCACATACTGTGACATTTGTCTTTGCATTTTAATAGTAACATGTTATTTATTAATTTTCCATCAAAATACTCTGTATGTGTTACTTGCTGTATTTTAAGAACTTACCCCCTTTTGCAATAATGACTAATTAAATATATCTGAAGACACTAATTTTTTAAAATTCTGATCATTGAAAAAAATTTTCAATTAATATTCGTGTAGTTCCTCTCTTCTTTGTTACTGTTTCCTCATCTATGATTATTCTTGGTAGTGGTCCAAATTTATGTTTGAAAGACCGCTTTCTAATAGATAATTAGCTTCTTTGGTTTTTTAAATTAATGGACTTTATTTTTTTTCCCAGCAGTTTTAGATTTATAGAAAAATTATTTGGAAAGTCTGAAGGATTTACATATACCCTGTCTCCCTTTCCCCACCCAACTTTGTCCTGTAATGAATGGTTTGCATTAGTCTGATTATTTGTTAAAACTGATGAGCCAATATTGATGCATTATTATTAGTTCATGTCTGTAGTTCAAGGAGATTTAGATCTGTACAGATCTATAGATTTTGGTTTTCACAAATGCTTGTCATATCCCCACCACTGTGATACCACACAGAATGGTATGCCCTAAAAATACCGAAAGCTCCACTGTGTATCCCTCCTTTTGAAACTCTAAGATTCATTGATTTTTTTTTTTTTTACTTTGTAGTTTTGCCTTTTCCACAATGTCATGTAATTGGAACCATGCAATAGGTATTATTTGCAGACTGGTTTCTTTCATTTAGCATTTAAGATTCCTCCATGCCTTTTTATGACTCAATAGCTTGTTACTTTTTAATGATTAAAAATACTTCATTTTAGTGTGGATGTATCACAGTTTATTCATTTCACCTACTAAAGGAAATCTCAATTGCTTCAGTTTTTGGTAGTTGTGAGTAAAACTGCTGTAAACATCCATGCTGGTTTGTGCATGGATGTATATTTACAGTTGACTTGGATAAATATCTAGAAACACGATGGCTGTGTCATGTGGGAAACCTGTGTTTAGCTTTGTAAGAAAGTGCCAAACTGCCTTCCAAAGCTGTTGCATTTTGTATTCCTATTGGGGATAAATGACAGTTTCTGTTGTTACATGTTCTCCCCAGTATTTGGTGTGAGCAGTGTTTTGGATTTTAGTTAATATTAATAGATAATATCAGAGAAGGCAATGGCACCTCACTCCAGTACTCTTGCCTGGAAAATCCCATGGACGGAGGAGCCTGGTGGGCTGCAGTCCATGGGGTTGCTAAGACTTGGACATGACTGAGCGACTTCCCTTTCACTTTTCACTTGCATGCATTGGAGAAGGAAATGGCAACCCACTCCAGTGTTCTTGCCTGGAGAATCCCAGGGACGGGGGAGCCTGGTGGGCTGCCATCTATGGGGTCACACAGAGTCGGACAAGAGGGAAGCGATTTAGCAGTAATAGGTTTATAGTCATGTCTCATTGTTTTAATTAGCCATTTCTAATACTGTATGACACTGAGTATCTTTTTGTATGCTTATTTGCTATCTGTGTACCTTTGCTGAGGTGTCTGTTTAGTCTTTTTGCCCAAGTTTTAGTTGGATAGTTTGTTTCTTATATACATATTTTCACTGAGGCTGTGGCTTTTTATTTATCAGTTTCTTTTGCAGAGCAGTTTTTTTTTTAAAATGAAGTCTAGTATATCATTGTTCTCTTTTGTAGGTAGTGCTTTTGCTCTTGTTTCTAAAAAGTCATCATGAAACCCAGGGTCATGTACCTTTTTTCCTGTTATCTTTTAGAAGGTTTTACAGCTTCACATTTGGCAATTAAATCTATGATCAATTTAGAATTAACTTTTGTGAAGTGTGTAAGAGCAGTATCTAGATTGATTTTGTTGTTTTTGTAAGTGGTTGTTCATATTTCAGGAAGATTATCCTTTTTCCATTGGATTGTCTTTGCTCCTTAATCAAAGATCAGTTACATGTGTTTATGTGGATCTACTTCTGGGCTCTCATGTTATTAATTTGTGTCTTACCTCTTTTTTTTTTATTTAATCTTGATAAACATATATTAATTTTATTGATCTTTTAATTTCNTCAGTGCTATAAATTTTCCACTAAGCACTGCTTTTGCTGCATTCCACAAAATTTGATAAGTCATGTTTTTGTTTTCATTTAGTTCAAAATATTTTAAGGTTTCTCTTGAGGTTTCATTGATCCATCTGTTATTTAGAAGTATGTTTCGTCTCCAAATATTTGAAAATCTTCAACTGTCTTTGTTATATTGATTTCTACATTGTTGTCTGAGAACATACTTTTTATGATTTCCTTATTGTTGTGTTTTATGGCCCAGAACATGGTCTGTCTTAGTGATTATTACAGGTAAGTTTGAAAAGAACGTATATTCTACTGTTGACGTGTTCTATAAATGCGAACTGGATCTAGACGGATGGGATTGAGTATACTCTAAAAGATTAGCACTGTCTATTTTTTAGGTTCACTTAAAAACCACTAAATAGTTTGTTTATTTAACTCAGCATACTGGAAATTGTTTCCTGCTTCTGTGCTCATCTTACTGGCCTTGACGTGCTTTGAAAATTAGTGGGGAAAGTGCATTCTTCTTTTTCAAAGTATATTTTGACTTTGGTATGCTTTTCTCTGGGTGGAAGTATGATCCCCTTTTCTGTGGGTAGAGATTGTGGTGGAAGCAGATTCCTGTGTTTTGTGGCAGTTAAAATATTAGGAATGGCATTGCATTGACTGAAGGTTTTCACCATGTTGAATAGATGTTTATGGTTAATTGAGGTGCCAAGAAGAGAATTGCTGTCATTCTTCTAAAAATAATTTAAATGCCACAGATTAGCAGTTGCTACTTTTTTTGAAAAATAGTTAAAATAATTTTGATAACATAGCAATAATTAATATGATTCTAAGAATCCTTTCACTTTCTATCCTTTTTATTTCATTCAGTGAATGAATGCACACTGCGTATGAAATACTGTGCTAGGGGTGAGGGTACATACATGGCCTTTGTCTTCAGAAGATAAACAGTGTTTATTGGTGAAGCAGACCTCACTTAGCAACCTATAACAAATCATTCAGTGATAAATGCTTCATTGGATGTGTCAAGGAAATGTTACAGCTAATGTTGAGGGAAAAGGAATGTGTTGGCTACCAGAGGATCCCATGGACTCCAGAATCCAGAACAGAATTGAACAATAAAATTTCAGGAACAGTAGGAGGCTGGGAGGCTCTGAGAATAGTGACAGGAGCCAGTGGACCGTCTCTCAACTCCAGTTATCTCCCTGAAATCCTTAGTCTTGTGACTCCGTTTGAAAAACTAAATTTCCAGGAGAGAATCTAAACTGACAGAGCGGTAGCCTCTGTGCTTGTCCCTGGAGAGAGGCAACAGGTCACTAACAGTTAGAAATATTGGGGGTTGGGAACAAGCAGCACCTGCAGCAGTGTTGTTTTATTATATATTGATAAAAGCTAGTGAATATCCAACCGGGATACAGTCCAGGATGGTTTGATCTCTCACTAACCTAAAACTTCTTTAGGCATCATTATTAAAAATTGTTTACTCTTTACTACAGTTCAGTTCAGTCACTCAGTTGTGTCCAACTTTTTGCGACCCTGTGGACTACAGCACGTCAGGCATCCCAAATCATCACCAACTCCCAGAGCTTGCTCAGACTCATGTCCATCGAGTCAGTGATGCCATCCAACCATCTCATCCTCTGTCATCCCCTTCTCCTCCTGCCTTTAATCTTTCCCAGCTTCCGGGTCTTTTCTAGTGAGTCCATTCTTTGCATCAGGTGGCCAAAGTATTGGAATTTCACTTTTTTAGTTACAACTTTGATCCTAGATTTGAAGATGGTAAAGGTGTGAAGAGTGTTTTGTGTGTGTCTGGAAGCTTGGTTTTTGTGTTTGTTTGTTTTTTTGCTTCTCTTTATTTTCATTGACCCACTTGCTGAAAACCTAGGAATACTAAAACTTTTCTTACTATGTAAAATCCTCATATTCTCCCCTATCAACTGCCCCTGCTACCCTCAAGTTCTTTGTCTATTAAATGGTAAATTTTTTTAAAAGGAAATCTAATATGATATACCTTACTATGTAAAATCCTCATATTCTCCCCTGTCTCCTGCCCCTGCTACCCACAAGTTCTTGATCTATTAAATGGTAAAGTTTTTTAAAAAGGAAATCTAATATGATATACCTTTTAATACCCTACTCCTTTGTAGGGATCACAGTCTAACATCTAGTTATGCATGGTCATTCAATTTCAGTAATAATAACCAGAGTTAGACATACTGGCTCACATATTTTGAATAAAAATTGCCTTTTGAAACTAACAACATTGAGTTTTCTGAGGATAAAACCTGGTTTGTTGAGTAAATTTGTTTTTCTGATTACTGACTAGATCATTATTAATGTGTTGCATTACATTTTTAAGTCTTTTTAAGTAGTTGTAATTAAGTATGTTCTGTGCTTAGTCACTCAGTCATGTCTGACTCTTTGCAACCCCATGGACTGTAGCCCACCAGGCTCCTCTGTCCATGGGATTCTCCAGGCAAGAATACTGGAGTGGGTTGCCATGCCCTCCTCGAGGGGATCTTCCCAACCCAGGGATTGAATCTAGCTCTCCTACATTGCACACAGTTTCTTCACCATCTGAGCCACCAGTAAAGCTGCAATAAAGTATAAATCTTAAAAACAACTTTGGAAAGGTCTTGCCTATCCCTCCCTCTTTTTTTGCTTATCTGATTCTTATGTATAATGTATAAGAGAGTCTCAAATGTTGTACATTAATTCCTTAAGTTAGCATGTATGTTGAATTTAAACTATTCCTTACTGTTAGTTAAAGCTTCTCTTTGCATGTCCTTCTCCCAGCTTGATTGTACATACGAAAGTCAAGCAAGAAATTAAATCTGCTTATATATAAAATATGTATGCACATTCCTATGATTGCATTTAAAAGCTTGGATAATTATGAATTGCTGCATATATTATAACAAATGTGGGGAATAGTTGATTGAATTTTAAATTTGCTTATCTTGATTAATCACGTTTAAGGGTTCAGAAGGCTTAAAGAGAAAGTCTATGAAAGAAATCATAGACTTTACCTTCATTACAGACACAGGCTATCTCCCCGTACTAGCCAAAGTTTGCTTTTCTCTTTATAGCTTTAGACACTGTAATATGTTCTATTCAGCAATGTTCACTTTTTTTTTTTTTTTAAAGGGGAAAGACTTTTGAAAACTACTAGAAATTCTTCCTTGGTTATAGTTTCTAAACCAGAAAGATGATCTTTTCTTTCTCAGACTTGTACTATGATATGACTTCAATAGGTCTTTTGTGTTTTTGTTGGTGTGAATATATTTTTCAAATCGGTATTTAATTATTTGAAAAGCTAAAATATTTACATAGTTTAAAATTAAATGTATGAGAAGAAATATTTTTGTCCTATCCTATCCTGCATTTGCCTGATAAAACCCATGCACACACAAAACCCCTAAACAACTGGCAACTGTTACTAGTTTTCTGTCTTTTTCTTTTGGAGAAGGAAATGGCAACCCACTCCAGATGGCAACCCACTCTTCTTGCCTAGACAATCCCATGAACAGAGGAGCCTGGCAGGCTACAGTCCATGGGGTGGCAAGAGTTGGACATGACTTAGTGACTAAACCACCAACCACCATGTCTTTTTCTAGATGGTTTTATGCATATTTAAGCAACGAAAATTATTTATTGTTGCTTCCACTATTGCACACAAATACTATACTATACTCTTCATTTTATATTTTGCTTTTTTCTCACATAATGGTGTTATTTAGACTTAAAGAGCCTCTTCATTTCCTTTTTAGGCAGCTGTTTAGTATCCCATTGGTAGCTGAACTGTGGCATATTTAATGAATTGAGTAGGTATTTTTAACTGATCTAGAAAATTCCAGTTGCCTGAATAATTTTGGGTAGTTTTAAAGTTCTGAAGGTTTGTTGTAATAAATGTAAGATTTGAATTATTTTAATAGTTTTGATGGAAGTCTTTCTAAAATGAGTTATTCCATTACCCTAACTTAAATACATCAAGGTGAAGGTGAAGTTGCTCGTCTTTGAGACCCCATGGACTGTAACCTACTAGGCTTCTCTGTCCATGGGATTCTCCAGGCAAGAATACTGGAGTGGATTGCCATTTCCTTCTCCAAGAGATCTTCCCGACCCAGGGATTGAATCTGGGTCTCCCGCATTGGAGGCAGACGCTTTAACCTCTGAGCCACCAGGGAAGCCCAAATACATCAAACTGAACTTATTTTAATTTCTATATGATAAGCTAGATTATCTATGTGGACATTTTGGATACCGTATATTTTACTGTGTTGTATTTCCTTGTGTTGGATGCAAACTATCTTACCTTATGAATTTATTCATCTGGACCATGGTAAGACTTTTTAGGGTTGTTGCCAGTCAGTTATAGCTCTTCTTTTACACTGTATATTATCTTTGATTATATATTTCTTATCCCTCCTGATTACTAAAAACTTTTCTCTGTTTTATAAATTTATTACAGTGCTTTATAAATTTATTACTGTTCCACATAAGCAAGTTTGAGTAATGCCTGCCTCTATTGCCTGCCTGTGTTTTCTGAATGCATGGGCTGTACCGTAGGGGATTTATGGCAACTCTTTTGTTAAGTAAGCACTCCATTAGGCTTCCTTCCAGGAGAACTGTTCTTGTTATCTATGAGTACTGATGGGGAAACCCCTGTACTAGCTACGTCAGCGCTCATAATTTTTCCTGTTCAGGGCTTTTTGTTTTTTTCAAGTGAAATTTAAATTTCGCAGCATGTTTGCTTCTTGTTGGCTTTTTAATTCTATATTCCATTTTATTCTTTAGTATTTCCTATCCAAGAAATGTTTAACCCAATCATTTGTTCATTTGTGTAGTTTGAAAGTGAAAGTGTTAGCCACTCAGTCCTCCCCTGCTCTTTGTGACCCCATGGACTAGAGCCGCCAGGTTCCACTGTTCATGGTATTCTCCAGGCCAGAATACTGGAGTGGATTGCCATTCCCTTCCTGACCCAAGGATCAAACCCAGGTCTCCTGCATTGCAGGCAGATTGTTTACCTCTGAGGCACCAGGGAAGCCCTAAGGACCTTAATTACCTAAACAGTTGATTGACCTTTTAGAAGAGAATCTTCTTTGTAAAACTTAGTGAAAAGAGGAACTGCTTCCTCCCTCTTATTTTTGATGACTGAATCTGATCAAAGTTTTGTTAGGCAAGATCATGTTGCTTATCCTCATAAATAGTAAGTTAAGTGTTAACACTTAAGAGAGTCCATAGGTGACCTCTGAACTGAGATTTGAAATGAGCAGAGTTAGCCAGGTAAAAGAAGGTGAGATACAGGGTGTGTTCGCATTTGGGAGCATGGAATTGAAATGGAAGATAAGGATATGAGAAAGGGTAATGAGTTAGACAAAAACAAACTTGTGTGTCTTCAGCACACAGTGTGTGATAGATGAGAATGAGGCTATACATGCTTTCCTTTTTGTGATTGGGAATAAATTATTTCCCCCATCATTTTGTTAATATCCTGCATTGATGAGACCACATCTAAATATCTTCTGCTTCATTTTACCAGACTAATAAGGGCAACCAGACTGATAAGGAATCCATAAGTGAGATCAGATGATGATGATCAAAATAAATTTTAGTTGAAAAGGAGATGAACTGAGAAATAGGGTTGTGAGGGCATGTCTCTATTGGAAGTGAAACAGTTCTTGGCATTGTACAGAACTAAGTATGCTGTAATTAGTGGGGACAGTACACATCTCCAGTTTTATATTGTAGCTATGCACCTGGCACCATACCAACTGCATAGCAAACACTCAACGGGTATTTAAATGAATAAAGGTTAAAATACCTACAAGTGGCAGTTGGTAGAAAACCAGGTTTAAGTTAAGTATTACGAATTTTCTAACTTGAGTTGCTTAGTGATGAGATAGTTTTTACCTTAAGTTGTGAGCTTCCCTATTACAGCCAGCATTCAAGCAAATGCTGTTTAATCATCTGTTAATGTTATGGGACTTCCCTCGTGGTCCAGTGGCTAAGACTCCCAAGTTCCCAGTGCAGGGGTCCTGGATTTGATCCTGAGTCAAATACTTTAGCCACCTGATGTGAAGAGCTGACTCTGAAAAAGACCCTGATGCTGGGAAAGATTGAAGGTCGAAAGAGAAAGCGGCAGCAGAGGATGAGATGATTAGATAGCATCACTGACCCAGTGGACATAAATTTGAGCAAACTTGAGAGATTTTGGAGGACAGAGGAGCCTGGTGTGCTGCAGTCCATGAGGTCACAAAGAGTTGGACATGACTTAGTGACTGAACAACAACAAAGAATGTTATATGAAAAACTGATTATAAAGGAGCCCCCTCCCTCCTGACCCTGCTCCCCTCACCAAACACATAACCATTGGCCTTTTCGATCTGTTTCATTCAGTAGTATTTTGGAAGTTGCTCAGTCACAGTTTTCTTTGTAGGTAAGATCATTGTATCTAAAAAATAACTGTTAAGTTTGGTTTGGCAAAAGGAATATATTAGCTTAGATAGTTCATTCTTTTGGATTCAGAATTTTGTTGCTCTAATCGGTGCATCATTTTCTCACCCCGAGTAAGGCTGATCCAGGTCTTGGGGCCTGAAGCTTGTACAGCTTGGAGACGCTGTCTTTAAAAAAAAAGGGTCTAAAATCTAAATACAGAAGTAGAAAAGAATCACAACAAATGAGAAATACCATAAAGATCACAAAATCCAGGAAAATAGATTCTTACTATTGTAATTCCTGCTATTACTGAGTGATACACCTCCTTAACATTTTTTATCTACAGTTTTTGACCACATAGTGTCAATCACCTATGTACATGACAACAATTTTATATTTTCTGTGGAGAGAAACATTCCTCTGTCCAAGGCTTGGCAAGCTATGGCCTTTATTAAAAAAATCCAGCCTACTTGAATTTGTAAACAAAGTTCTGTTGGAACGCAAGCACCTCCAAATTACCTGTAGCTGGGTTTGCACACTACAGTGTTGTTTAAAGAGACTAAATGACCCACAAAGCCTAGAATATTAACTGCCTGGTAACTTTACAGAAAAAGACTCCTGCCTATTATGTAATACATTTGATCAGCATTTATTGTTTCCTATTATTGATAGGTGTAAAGCTGAAAGGAATTTTTTGAAAACAGTTACTGGTAATAGCACATCTCTACTTTTCTTCACTTTGCTTAGAGGGTGCTTCTTGCCTTGTAAAAACACCTCTGATCTCAGGTGCCTGGACCACTGACCCCTCCTGCCGAAATGTCCATAAAGTTTGGTCATAGTATTCTACCCCTAGCAGGGAGCTAGACAGCATTTATTCAGTTCCTTTTGCTCAGAGTTTAAGATTGGGTCTGGATGGATCATGTGGTCCAGAAGGGACTGGTCATTCCTGGGGCTGGACAGATGTTGAGATAAGGCATCCTTGGGTTAAATATACCAAGATCACCTTCAAGGAGTAGCTGGAGAAGACCCCCTGCGAATGAGAGTGGTGTTGCTGCTACCTCCTGTGTCTTCAGAGAGAAATAAGCCACACCTTGTAAGGGGCTTCTCGAAGTAAAGGACCTGAAACTTAAACTTAACTGACTTCCTGGTAAATCTGCCTGGGTATCTGGTTGAATTTTCTCTTTTCATAAAAATCCTTTTCTCTCATGCACTAGTAATCTTCTGTTTTCAAACTACCTTCACTGCCTCCATCCTCTCCCTTCCCTCCCCAAGAATAAGGTAACAATTTTAAACCAAATGGACCTGTAGAGGAATAAAGTTATATTAAGGGTATTAATATGTTTCTTGCAGAATCATTTAGATGGGATGAGGTAAAAATATAACAATATAGGAACTGGGATGAATCCATGGGTATCATGTATAGTGAACAGACAATAAATATATCCAGAGCTGACCAATATATGACCTTTGGCAAAACAAGGTGACCTCATCTATAAAATGAGAGGGTTGGATTATATGCTTGATAAATTTATGGTGAAATGGTATCAGCCGATAATTTGGCTTTAAGATTCAGGAATACCCAAATCCTATCAGTGACCAAAATACCTACCTTTCTACCCTCTCATTCAGAACTGTTATTTGCAAAGGAAAGTGGTAGTAGAAACTACACACGCATACACCAATAGTTTGTTTGTCATTAAAGTGCTTGGGTTTCAGCTGGTAATGTTAAACTTTGGTTAACTGAGGTGAGCATCCCACCTTCGTTCCCTGAAAACCCAAACCTGAGCTTCAAGTTTTACTGTAATCCAACTGACCTGGCAAGAGAGAAGCAGACAAAGAGAAAAGGCATCAGAAGAGGGAAAAGAACAACGTTTAAGGAAGTCCATATAAGCTGCAAGAAAGGGAGAGGCAGAAGAGAGCAAGCCATACCTATGTGCTGACACTTTTTAACAGAGTCCTTACCTACCAGTGTGTATGAGATGACCCAGTCTGTAATGAGATCAGTATTCCTCTCAGAGCCTTTATCTGTAATTATCTTTGAAGTATAAAATTAAGAGTACAACAGGCCTTGCCATTTGTAATTCTGGCGTCTGTTAATTTTGATTGTTTGCAGGTAATGCTGAAGATCTGTACCATACGGTTTACAGTGTATATATGAGTTTAAATCACAGGCACCATGTGACGATGTGTGGCTGTGAGTGGTTTAGTGAGTGAGCTTCCTTTGGTGTACAGCCTGTAACTTTTAGTAAGGCTTTTGTTTTATAAAGTGATTTTTTAAATAGTTTCAAAAAACAGTGTATTGGTAATGAGAGTGAGCACTAAAACCTTTATAATTTATAGATAGTTTTTGATAATTTTACTGATAATTTTAAATGCAGGTCCAATATAAATGGAATGGAGAAAGGAGCTAAGTTACCTATTATATGTTAAAGTGCTTAGTCACTCAGTCATGTCTGACTGTTTGTGACTCCATGAACAGTAGCCCACCAGGCTTGGGATTGTGGGATTCTCCAGGCAAGAATACTGGAGTGGGTTACCATTTCCTTCTCCAGGATTACACGTCATGCTTTTTAGTATTAATATCTTAAAAAAGCACCCTGCATCTCATAGCTATTGCTGCAAATACCACTAAGGTTTTTTTGATTTAAAGAGATATCAGGGCTTCCCTGTTGGCTCAGTGATGCAGAATCCACCTGCCAGTGCAGGAAACATGAGTTTGATCCCTGGTCTGGAAAGATCCCACATGCCGCAGAGCAGCTAAGCCTGTGCGCCACAACTATGGAACCTGTGCTTTAGAGGCCATGAGCCGCAACTACTGAGCCCATGTGCTGCAGTAAACGGGAAGCCCAAATGCTCTAGAGCCTGTGCCCTGCAGTGAGAGAAACCACCACAGTGAGAAGCCCACACACTACAGCTAGAGAGCAGTCCCCACTTGCCGCAAGCAGAGGAGAGCCCGTGCAGCAACAGAGACCCAGCACGGCTAAAGGTAAATAAATACACATTTTCTTAAAAAGCAGTGTCAGTTTATTTTTCACAATTGTAAGTATTGGCTGGGTGTTTAGTCTGCTCCTGTCACCTAAGCTCACTCATGCAGTAGCATTCATCTGACAGGTCTGCTGCAAACTGGGCTCGTCAGCAAAGGCAGGAACATGCCGGGGGCCATGTTGTCTGTGTGATCTTTCACCTAGGTTTGAGGGCAGGCCACAATGTGCAAGGCTTTTCAAGCTGTGCTTTGCTGAAGTCTTATTGGTTAAAGCAAGGCATATAAGACTTCCCTGGTGGTACAGTGAATAAAAGTCTGCCTATCAGTGTAGGAGACATGGGTTCGATTCCTGGTCTAGAAAGATCCCACATGCCACAGGGCAAATAAGCCCATGCGCCACAACTTCTGAGCCTGTGCACCCAGACTCTGTGCTCTGCAACCAGAGAAGCCACTGTGATGAGAAGCCCATGTGCTGCTACAGAGGGTAGCCCTGACTCCACAACTAGAGAAAGCACAGCAACAAAGACCTCAGTTCAGTTCTGTTGTATCCAACTCTTTGCAACCCCACAGACTGCAGCACACCAGGCCTCCCTGTTTATCACCAACTCCCAGAGTTCACCCAAACTCATGTTCATTGAGTCGGTGATGCCATCCAACCATCTCATCCTGTCGTCCCCTTCTCCCATCTTCAGTCTTTCCCAGCATCAGGGTCTTCCAGTGAGTCCGTTCTTCGCGTCAGGTGGCCAGAGTATTGCAGTTTCAGCTTCAGCATCAGTCCTTCCAGTGTATATTCAGGGCTGATTTCCTTTAGGATGGACTGGTTGGATCTACTTGCTGTCCAAGGGACTCTCAAGAGCTTTTCCAACAGCACAGTTCAAAAGCATCAATTCTTCGGCGCTTAGCTTTCTTTATAGTCCAACTCTCACATCCATACATGACCAGTAGAAAAACCGTATCTTTGACAAGATGAAACTTTGTTCCAACCAATAAGTAAATAAAGCAAGTCACACGACCCTCCCTTAGGGTCAGTGGGGGAAGGAGAGTGTATATATTGATAAAAGAACTTGGACCCTGAGGGGATAACCAGGGCCAATAGAGGAACGATTAACCCACTGTACCATATCTACAAACTGTACATCTCTGAAGAGGTCTCTCTCAACCAGAGAGAGGGATGTTTGATGCTGTTTTAATATTGTCTGTAACTTCATGCCACACCACTCTCTTATCTACCACCACCCCACGCAGCTTCTAAAACTCCGCTAGCACTTCCCATGGTGGGGTCTTTGTTGCTTTGTCTACCTAGGGTGCTGCTTCCTTTCCACTTAACCGCAAACTCTTTGCTCACCTGACTCATCCCTTTTCAACCTTCAGGTACAGTGTCACTTCAGGGAAACCTTTTCATGCTAGGTAGCTTTTACACTTTCCTTGCATACTTTATAGCATTTGTAATAGTTACTAATATCTGCCTGCCCATTAGAACTTACGTTTCATGAGTACGTGTATAATTCATTTTTGTGTTAAATACCTCTTTTATCCCCACCTCACCCCCATTTATCACAAGCCTGTGTTCATATTAGATTGGTGTGATATTTTTTCCATTGTTGAAATTTGCCTTTGATATTGGAATACATTCTTAAATGTGGTTATATTACACATCATTTTAATGTATATTTCTCACTTTCTTTTGCTAATGACTTACTATTTGCAGTTTGTTTATTTTAGTCTATGGAAATGATGTTAGATAAAAAGCAGATTCAAGCAATTTTCTTATTCAAGTTCAAAATGGGTCACAAAGCAGTGGAGACAACTCACAATATCAGCAATACATTTGTCCCAGAAACTGCTAACAAACATATAGTGTGGTGGTAGTTCAAGACATTTTGCAAAGGAGATGAGAGCCTTGAAGATGAGCGTAATGGCTGGCCATCAGAAGTTGGCAGTGACCACTTGAAAACAATCATCAAAGCTGTTCCTCTTGAAACTCCTACGAGGAGTTGCTGAAGTACTGTGTCAACCATTCTATGGTTATTTGACATTTGAAGCAAATTGGAAAGGTTAAAAAGCTAATAAGTGGGTACCTTATGTCCAGTTCAGTCGCTCAGTCGTGTCCTACTCTTTGTGACCCCATGAACTGCAGCACATTAGGCTTCCCTGTCCATCACCAACTCCCGGAGTCTACCCAGACCCATGTCCATTGAGTCAGTGATGCCATCCAACTAGCTCATCCTCTGTCGTCCCCTTCTCCTCCTCCCCTCAATCTTTCCCAGCATCAGGGGCTTTTCCAGTGAGTCAGCTCTTCACATCAGGTGGCCAAAGTATCGGAGTTTCAGCTTCAGCATTAGTTCTTCCCATGAATATTCTCCTTTAGGATGGACTGGTTGGATCTCCTTGCAGTCCAAGGGACTCTCAAGAGTCTCCTCCATCACCACAGTTCAAAAGCATCAATTCTTCAGTGTTCAGATTTCTTTATAGTCCAACTCTTACATCCATACATGACCACAGGAAAAACCATAGCCTTGACCAGACGGACCTTTGTTGGCAAAGTAATGTCTCTGCTTTTCAGTGTGCTGTCTAGGTTGGTCATAATTTTCCTTCCAAGGAGTAAGCATCTTTTAATGTCATGGCTGCAAAGCTGACCAGAAATAAAAAAAGTTGTCATTTTGAAGCGTCATCATTTTATATACAGCAACACTGAACCATTTCTCGATGGGATTGTGACATGCATTGAAAAATGGATTTATACAACAACTGACAAAGACTAGCTCAGTGATTGGACTGAGAAGAAGCTGCAAAGCACTTCTCAAAGCCAAACTTAGACCAGAAAAAGGTCATGGTCCCTGGTGGCCTGCTGCCGGTCTGATCCACTACAGCTTTCTGAATGCTCTCGAAACCATTACATCTGAGAAGTATGCTCAGCAGATCAATGAGATGCATTGAAATCTGCAAGGCCTGCAGCTGGCATTGGTTGACAGAGCCAAATTCTTCTCCAGGACAATGCCTGACTGCGTGTCGCACAACCAGTGCTTCAAAAGTTGAACAGATTGGGCCAGGAAGTTCCTCCTCATCCACCATGTTCATCTGAGTGAGGGAGTAAAATTTGCTCAGTTGTGTCCAACTGTTTGGGACCCCATGGACTATACAGTCCTTGGAATGTTCCAAGCCTGAGTACTAGAGTGGGTAGCCTATCCCTTCTTCAGCGAATCTTCCCAATCCAGGAATTGAACTGGGTCTCCTGCATTGTAGGTGGATTCTTTACCAGCTGAGCCACAGGGAAGCCCCATGTTCATCTAACCTCTGCTTAACAGATCCCACTTCTTCCAGCATCTCAACAACTTTTTTGCAGGGAAAGTGCTTCCATAACCAACAGGATGTAGAAAATGCTTTGCAAGAGTTCAGTGAATCCTAACACATGGGTTTTTATGCACAGGAATAAATAAACTTATTTCCCATTAGTGAAAATGTGTTGATTGTAATGGTTTCTATTGTGATTAATAAAGATGTGTTTGAGCCTAGTTATAATCCTTGGAAGGAAAGTTATGACCAACCTAGACAGCATATTCAAAAGCAGAGACATTACTTTGTCAACAAAGATCTGTCCAGTCAAGGCTATGGTTTTTCCAGTGGTCATGTATGGATGTGAGAGTTGGACTATAAAGAAGGCTGAGCACCAAAGAATTGATGCTTTTGAACTGTGGTGTTGGAGGAGACTTTTGAGAGTCCCTTGGATTGCAAGGAGATCCAACCAGTCCATCCTAAATGAGATCAGTCCTGGGTGTTCATTGGAAGGCCTGATGTTGAAGCTGAAACTCCAATACTTTTGGCCACCTGATGTGAAGAGCTGACTCATTGGAAAAGCCCCTGATGCTGGGAAAGATTGAGGGCAGGAGAGGGGGACGACAGAGGATGAGATGGTTAGATGGCATCACCGACTCGATGGACATGGGTTTGGTGAACTCCGGGAGTTGGTGATGTACAGGGAGGCCTGGCATGCTGTGGTTCATGGGGTCCCAAGAGTCGGTCACAACTGAGCAACTGAACTGGATAATGATTTAAAATTCACGGTCCAAAACTGCTATTATCTTTGCACCAACCTAATAGGTGCTCAGATTGATTATATTCTTTGCAGCCAAAGATGGAGAAGCTCTATATACAGTCAGCAGAAACAAGACCGGGAGGTGACTGTGGCTCAGATCATGAACTCCTGTTGCCAAATTCAGACTGAAATTGAAGAAAGTGGAGAAAACCACTAGACCATTTGGGTATGACCTAAATCAAATCCCTTATGACAATACAGTGGAAGTGAGAAATAGATCTAAGGGACTAGATCTGATAGAGTGCCTGATGAACTATGGATGGAGGTTCGTGGCATTGTACAGGAGACAGGAAGCAAGACCATCCCCAAGAAAAAGAAATGCAGAAAAGCAAAATGGCTGTCTGAGGAAGCCTTACAAATAGCTTTGAAAAGACAGAAAGCAAAACACAAAGGAGAAAAGGAAAGATATAAGCATCCAAATGCAGAGTTCCAAAGAATAGCAAGGAGAGATAAGAAAGCCTTCCTTAACGATCAATGCAAAGAAATAGAGGAAAACAATAGAATAGGAGAGCCTAGAGATCTCGTCAAGAAAATTAGAGATATGAAGGGACCATTTCATGCAAAGATGGACTCAATAAAGGACAGAAATGATATGGACCTAACAGAAGAAGATATTAAGAAGAGGTGGCAAGAATACACAGAAGAACTGTACAAAAAAGATCTTCACGACCTAGATAATCACGATTGTGTGCTCACTCACCTAGAGTCAGATACCCTGGAATGAGAAGTCAAGTGGGCCTTAGGAAGCATCACTATGACAAAGCTACTGGAGGGGATGGAATTCCAGTTGAGCTATTTCAAATCCTGAAAGATGACACTGTGAAAGTGCTGCACTCAGTATGCCAGCAAATTTGGAAAACACACATGGCTACAGGACTGGAAAAGGTCAGTGTTCATTCCACTCGCAAAGGAAGTTTAAACTACCGCACAATTGCACTCATTTCACACGCTAGTAAAGCAATTCCCAAAATTCTCCAAACCAGGCTTCAGCAATACGTGAACCTTGAACTTCGAGATGTTTAAGCTGGTTTTAGAAAAGGCAGAGGAACCAGAGATCAAATTGCCAACATTTGCTGGCTCATCAAAAAAGCAAGAGAGTTGCAGAAAAACATCTCCTTTATTGACTATGCCAAACCCTTTGACTGTGTGGGTCACAATAAACTGTGGAAAATTCTGAAAAAGATGGGAATACCAGACCACCTGACCTGCCTCTTGAGAAACCTGTATGCAGGTCAGGAAGCAACAGTTAGAAGTGGACGTGGAACAACACACTGGTTCCAAATAGGAAAAGGACTACGTCAAGGCTGTATATTGTCACCCTGCTTATTTAACTTTTATGCAGAGTACATCATGAGAAACGCTGGACTGGAAGAAACACAAGCTGGAATCAAGATTGCCGGGAGAAATATCAGTAACCTCAGATATGCAGATGACACCACCTGTATGGCAGAAAGTGAAGAAGTAAACAAGCTCTCGATGAAAGTGAAAGAGGAGAGTGAAAAAGTTGGCTTAAAGCTCAATACAATGGAAGATCTTCATACAGTACATGATCTTCAGAAAACGAAGATCATGGCATCTGGTCCCATCACTTCATGGCAAATAGATGGAGAAACAGTGGAAACAGTGGCTGACTGTATTTTGGGGGGCTCCAAAATTACTGCTGGATAGCATCACCGACCCGATGGACATGAGTTTGAGTGAACTCCGGGAGTTGGTGAAGGACAGGGAGGCCTGGCATACTGTGATTCATGGGGTTGCAAAGAGTTGGACACAGCTGAGTGACTGAACTGAACTGAACTCAAAATTATTGCAGATGGTGATTGCAGCCATGAAATTAAAAGACATTCACTCCTTGGAAGGAAAGTTATGACCAACCTAGACAGCATATTCAAAAGCAGAGACATTACTTTGTCAACAAAGGTCCATCTAGCCAAGGCTATGGTTTTTCCAGTGGTCATGTATGGATGTGAGAGTTGGGCTATAAAGAAAGCTGAGCACTGAAGAATTGATGCTTTTGAACTGTGGTGTTGGAGAAGACTCTTGGGAGTCCCTTGGACTGCAAGGAAATCCAGCCAGTCCATCCTAAAGGAGATCAGACCTGGGTGTTCATTGGAAGGACTGATGTTGAGGCCGACACTTCAATACTTTGGCCACCTGATGTGAATACTAACTCACTGGCAAAGCCCCTGATGCTGGGAAAGATTGAGGGGAGGAGGAAAAGGGGACGACAGAGGATGAGATAGTTGAATGGCATCATCGACTCGATGGACCTGGGTTTGGGTGGACTTTGGGAGTTGGTCATGGACAGGGAGGCCTGGCATGCTGCGTTTCATGGTGTCACAAAAGAGTCAGACAGGACTGAGCAACTGAACTAAATAAGTGCTCAATAAACGTGATGAGTGAATACATCCAGCACCAGTTTTCTTAAATAGCTAGTAAGACCTTAAAGACTGCTTGTGCCTCTTCCTAAGGCAATAGCTGTTTTTAGTCTGACTGCATTTTTCTTCACTGTTGCGATTCTGTTTGTTACTGCTTTTATATTCCTCCTTTTCCAGTCCTGAGTGTTGTTTGTTGTTGTTGTTTTAAATACGTTCTTTGTGGAGCTTTCTGTCTTTGATGTAGGCCTTTTTAATCTCTACCCTTCTCTATTTTTTTTTTCTTTTTCTGATTATTTCTCATTGTGGAAATTACCACGTGATAAAAAATTTCTTCTTTCCAGAATGAATTATTTGTGCTTTCTTTTTCTAGATGATTTTTACTGTTAGTTACCACTTACTAATCTTGTTTCTATTTTTCAAATGGGTGGTTTCTGTATTAGGTTGTTAGGTTCAGTTCAGTTCAGTCACTCATTCGTGTCCGACTCTTTGCAACCCCGTTAATCTCAGCACACCAGGCCTCCCTGTCCAACACCATCTCCCAGAGTTCACTCAGACTCACGTCCATCGAGTCCGTGATGCCATCCAGCCATCTCATCCTCTGTCGTCCCCTTCTCCTCCTGCCCCCAATCCCTCCCAGCATCAGAGTCTTTCCCAATGAGTCAACTCTTCGCATGAGGTGGCCAAAGTACTGGAGTTTCAGTTTCAGCATCATTCCCTCCAAAGAAACCCCAGGGCTGATCTCCTTCAGAATGGACTGGTTGGATCTCCTTGCAGTCCAAGGGACTCTCAAGAGTCTTCTCCAACACCACAGTTCAAAAGCATCAATTCTTTGGCACTCAGCTTTCTTCTACCATGGAAGAAAAGTGTTGTTGTAGTTAATTATTTAGGAAATTGCTCTTTGAGATCACTGTATAATTAATTATAAAAATTCAAATTTTTATAGTTAAATTTTTTAACGGAGAAACAACCAAACTCCTTATCTTTCTTTTAAAATTCCATTTATGTTTCAGATAAAAATTTCATGGTCAGGACAATAATGGGGCATTTTATATAAATATGTCATCACAGTAAGAATATATTTAAAACTTAGCTTTTATGTAATAAAACTTAGGATTGATTTTTGCAAGTTAGATTTTAGGAACTTGGGGCTACAAATGCACATTAAAAAAAGCTGAAATATTTTGACTAGTAATCTAGGCCATTATGATTGCAGAAAAGACTCAAGTCAAATGATTTCTTTTTTCACAGTTTATTTTTAATATTCATTGAAAATGTCTGAATTTTTTTAACACCATTGTATTTTTTAATTAATAAAACAATAATCATTGTAGACAATTATTAAGTATTACATCATAGTACTTGTTGTAGACAGTTGATTGTCAAGCAAGGATCTGTAAGTCCTGATATTTTTCAGTCTTTTCCCTGTCAGCTGATTCTATAATAAATGTCTGTTTTCTTTGCTTAAAATTCTTATTCTGACCTGTTAAATAATGTGGTTGTTCTGATAGTGTGATTTGAGTCTTATTCAAGATGAAACCCCTTTTAACAAAGTGTTAAAATAGAGGTACTCAGAAGAAGTGGCAGTTTCCTTAGTCATGGGTCGCTGAAGTTGCTAGTATGTGTGGGGAGGTAGCATTGACTCTGAGAAGAGAGCCTGCTTCCTAAGACTGTCCTGACTCTGGAAGGGGATAAACAACCCCCCCCCCATTGTTATGAATCATTTGTTGTTTAAACTTTTTCTATTTCAAGATAATTTTGTACTTACAGAAAAGTTGTAAATGCAGTACAAAGAATTCCTGTATACCCTTCAAACATGTTTGTCAAGTGTTTATAACATTTTACCATGGTTTTCTCTATGTGTATGTATCTGCGTATTATTATTTTCTGAGTCTCTGGAGAATAAGTTGTTGATATGATGCCCCAAATATTTGAAGATGTGTATCCTAAAAAAAGGTCAATCTCTTTGCATTATCTTAGTATCATTATCAAAATCATACTATGCAGTTTTTAGTTTAACATGTGTTTGCTTACTTGGGGCAAAGTACAGGTGAAGTAGAATATAGACTTATAAAACTTTTAGGTACTTAAGGGAATTACAGTCTACTAATAATTTAGAAAATTTTTCTATTTTAGAATAAGATGTGCGATATGACAAGATTTTATACAGGATACTGTGTTTCTAGAAACATGAAGGAACAGTCATTTAAACCTAGAGAATCAGGGAAATGCTTCTTGGCTGTTGCAGTCAACCCCAGAGAGGTGGAAGTGCCCTGCTGAAGAACAGGGTTAGGGATTCATATCCCAGAATTCATCCTCCATTTTATTTCTGTCCTTGACAGTGAAAGTTCTGAGGACTGATGAACTGTTGGAATAACTCAGCACGAAAATGTCAGCAATGCTTGAGATAGGTCAGATTCTGTTTCTATGAAAGTTGATAAGTACTTTTTTCTTCTTTTAATTATTAACAAATTTTCACCCTAACATTATTGAGTTTAAGAAGCAGACTGATTTCCTTTCCTAAGCACTTGTTAGGTTGTTTTTCAAGAATACCTTCTTGATTGTGAAAGACAAGAAGTAGTTGAGTTGATTAGCTGTAATTATTTTAAAGGAATGGAAGGAATGTTTTTAAAAACTTAATTAAGCCACTGTCAATCTAGAGTTTTAGGGATAGTCACTGTTTTTATTATTTCTGGCATTTGTGTATTAAATATTATGCTAGTCTTTATAATTATTCTGAATCAGAAAAGGCTTTTATAAGGTGCTGTAATATATAGTTTTCAGACTTTGACAGTTTAAGAAGGAATAAAATAGGCACACGTAGACTGACAGTAACATTGTACCAAATTTTTAAAATTGTATTACTGAAAATTGGTTATTAGTTGTGTCCTTTAGTATTAAAATTTTGTAAATTGTTTTAGACTAAGGTTTATAATGCCAACCATACTTATATAGAGAATTATAAAATTGTTTCCCAGATCTTTATATCTTAAAAGCTGATGTTTTAAAATTTTGTTTTACATTTATATAAATATTTAAATGAGATTTGGGGATATTTGTGATTGTTATTAAGTCCATATATACATCCAGACAGTGTTTTACACTGTTAATGTTTGTTCCTTTGACAAGGGAATTTCCATAACAGAATTTCAAACTCTTTAATAATATATATATATTTTTTTCTTTTGTAAGCTGTAACTTCTTGTTTTCTAGTTAAAAAGTAAAGTCAGAAGCCTCTTAGGAGTTTTTCTTGGTATCTACATTCCTGATTGTTTTTCTTCTTAGAAATAACCACATTTTTATAGCACCATATTAGAAGAGCTGTACTTTATATGAATTTTCCTTGGTAAACAAGTTTTCTCATCTGATTTTTAAAGTTTTCAACTTGATTTTTAACATCTTTGGTTAATAGATGCAAAATCTATTTTTCTGATATTTTCAATGCTAGGGGTTTAGGGTCAAGATGCCTGTGGAGGTGTCATGTTAAGACTGTACACTTACAGCTCACTGGTATGTTCTAAGCAGGCCAAGGGCACACCCACATTCTTCAATCTACTTTTTTTAAACCCAGCGTCCTAGTTTCTGAGCTGTCTTCATAATTTTTCAACTGGCTCTTGTGGAATTTTTCCTGCTGCTTTGTGTCTTGTTCATGGCTGTCTATGAAATATAAAGATGAGATTGAGATTGGTTTGCAAAAGTTAAAAACATTATCAATCACTGTTACCTGGGAAAGTCTGTCTGAAATTTTGATCTCTAGCAGAACACTGATTTCTGAGTTTATTAAGTGGTCTTTGGAATTCTCTTATCAAGAGAAGGCATTCCCCAGGCATACTTAAGTAACCCCAAACAGTTTCATCTCTAAATCTTAATGTAGTCTGTCTATTTTTCACAATGCCCAGTATTCATTGAACTGATGTACCAAATCATAATTGTCTCCTGTTTTTAAAACATAATTAATTTATATGAATGTTTTGTTTTTATTTATATTAAAACTACAATTTTTAGTTTTATATTATTTCCTTAATTTCTAGTTTAGGAGTAAGATTTCTGGATCAGAAAAAATTATTGTTTTCAGAGGATTTATAAGTGCTGACCTGTAAGTGGGTGTATTACTCTTTTAAAAATTGGGATTGAATAGTTCCATGTTAGATTGTAGTGTATAGGAAACTTAATTTAGAATTAAATGAAAGCCTCGATTGTGTCATGATATTGTCATGAGGGAGGTGGCAGCTGCAAAACCCTAATGCATGTTCTAAGGTATACATTGCACACAATGAATTAACTCCTTTCCTGTGCATCTAAAAGGGTAATGGGAGAATTGGGACTATAGTCACTCAGATCATTTCCATATCTTCATTATAGCTTTCAAGTAGTATGGCCAGGTACAGTTCACTTAAAATCTTTTTTCCCCTCAGTTTTACTATCTTTAAAAAAGGATATGTTAGAATTCATCTTTCAATATATGTTCAAAGTTACCAGCACTGTAATTAACAAGCATAATTCTTGCTTTCAGATTTGACTTAGTACCTATATTTAAGGGGTTAACTATTTTATGGAAGTCAGACTTTACTAATAGCTACTACTTTGTTGCTCAGATGTTCATTTTATGGGCTTCCCTGGTGGCTCAGCTGGTAAGGAATCTGTCTGCAGTTGCGGGAGATCTGGGTTTGATCCCTGAGTTGGGCAGATCCCCTGAAGAAGGGAAAGATTACCCACTCCAGTATTCTGGCCTGGAGAATTCCATGGATTGTATAGTCGGTGGGGGTTGCAAAATTTGGGCACGACTGAACAAGTTTCAGTTTCACTTCATTTTATTGGAAAACAGTATATAGTACTGGGAGTAAGAATACAAGATCTGAAGTTATAAATTTCCTGGATTAGAATTTGAGTTCTGCTACTCAACTGTGTGATACTGGGCAAAGATGGCAAGAATACACAGAAGAACTGTACAAAAAAGATCTTCACGACCCAGGTAATCACGATGGTGTGATCACTCATCTTGGAATGTGAAGTCAAGTGGACCTTAGAAAGCATCACTACAAACAAAGCTAATGGAGGTGATGGAATTCTAGTAGAGCTATTTCAAATCCTGAAAGATGATGCTGTGAAAGTGCTGCACTCAGTATGCCAGCAAATTTGGAAAACTCAGCAGTGGCCACAGGACTGGAAAAGGTCAGTTTTCATTCCAGTCCCAAAGAAAGGCAATGCCAAGGAATGCTCAAACTACCGCACAATTGCACTCATCTCACACGCTACTAAAGTCATGCTCAAAATTCTCCAAGCCAGGCTTCAGCCATACATGAACCTTGAACTTCCTGATGTTCAAGCTGGTTTTAGAAAAGGCAGAGGAACCAGAGATCAAATTGCCAACACCCACTGGATCATGGAAAAAGCAAGAGAGTTCCAGAAAAACATTGATTTCTGTTTTATAGACTATGCCAAAGCCTTTGACTGTGTGGATCACAATAAACTGTGGAAAATTCTGAAAGACATGGGAATACCAAACCACCTAACCTGCCTCTTGTGAAATCTGTATGCAGGCCAGGAAGCAACAGTTAGAAGTGGACATGGAACAACAGACTGGTTCCAAAATAGGAAAAGGAGTGCGTCAAGGCTGTATATTGTCACCCTGCTTATTTAACTTATATGCAGAGGACATCATGAGAAACGCTGGACTGGAAGAAACACAAGCTGAAATCAAGATTGCCAGGAGAAATATCAACAACCTCAGATATGCAGATGACACCACCCTTATGGCAGAAAGTGAAGAGAAACTAAAAAGCCTCTTGATGAAAGTGAAAGAGGAGAGTGAAAAAGTTGGCTTAAAGCTCAACATTCAGAAAACTAAGATCGTGGCATCTGGTCCCATCACTCCATGGGAAATAGATGGAGAAACAGTGGAAACAGTGTACGACTTTATTTTTGGGGGGTCCAAAATCACTGCAGATGGTGACTGCAGCCATGAAATTAAAAGACGCTTACTCCTTGGAAGGAAAGTTAAGACCAACCTAGATAGCATATTCAAAAGCAGAGACATTACTTTGCCGACTAAGGTCCGTCTAGTCAAGGTTATGGTTTTTCCAGTGGTCATGTATGGATATGAGAGTTGGACTGTGAAGAAGGCAGAGCACCAAAGAATTGATGTTTTTGAACTGTGGTGTTGGAGAACTCTTGAGAATCCCTTGGACTGCTAGGAGATCCAACCAGTCTATTCTGAAGGAGATCAACCCTGGGATTTCTTTGGAAGGAATGATGCTAAAGCTAAGCTCCAGTACTTTGGCCACCTCATGCAAAGAGTTGACTCATTGGAAAAGACTTTGATGCTGGGAGGGATTGGGGGCAGGAGGAGAAGGGGACGACTGAGGATGAGATGGCTGGATGGCATCACTGACTTTATGGACGCGAGTCTGAGTGAACTCCGGGAGTTGGTGATGCACAGGGAGGCCTGGTGTGCTGCAATTCATGGGGTCACAAAGATTGGCACGTGACTGAGCAACTGAACTGAACTGAACTGATCCTTTGTAACTTTGGGTTTCTTAAGCATAAAATGAAGCTTTAATAGTAATAAAAATTGAGTTAACTATTTTTAGTATAGTTATTGTATTAGTTATGTATTACTACATAAGACATTAGTTCAAAACATAGCTTAAAATAATGATAAATGTTTATTATGCTTTTGTTTCTTTGGATCCAGAATTTAGGAGCAGGTTGTCAGGGGGTTCTGGTTCAGTGTCTCTTGTGAGATTGCATTCAAGGTGTTAGTAGGGGCTCGGTTATCATAGTGTAATTTTGAATCTAATGGCTATAAACTTGATGTTTTGCAGACCATGTCTTCGGCAGTGGTACAGTTGTATGCAGCAGATCGGAACTGTATGTGGTCAAAGAAGTGCAGTGGTGTTGCTTGTCTTGTTAAGGACAATCCACAGAGATCTTATTTTTTAAGAATATTTGATATCAAGGTGAGTTTTGTTTTGCCTTCACTTAAAGTGTAGATGATTAGGTTTTCTACCTCAATTGTAATTTAGTATAGATTTGTTTATCCTTTATGTAATATTTAAATTATAGTTAATATTAGAAGAGTGAAGCTTGGTTCGAGATATTGAAGCATGGGCGTTGTGATCAAATTGCTGGTAAACCCTAAGCCAAATGTGAATAGTTCCCCATTTTATCTATCCACACATTAAAGATTTTGCTGGTTTGTCTGTTTTTATTCTTTTGGATCTGGACTTTTCCCACATTCTCTTATTTTCTAATGATACTCTTTTTATTCCATCCTGTCCATCACAGACTAGCATATGTAGTTCTTTTAGGGAACTACGAAAGCATATCTTAGCTTGGTGTGTCCTTATTTACTGCAGCCTGGATTTAAAGTCTTATACAATGTCTATAGTAATGTATTAGCTGCCTATTTTATATTGTTTCTCAGCATAGGTATATTCAGATTTTCCCAGCTTTGTATCCCTCTGTCTCAGGTGTAAATCCACCTTGTCTTAGATTGGATGCCCTTTGTCAGGACTCATCTCTGATAGTCACTGTAAAAATCATCTTTTTGCTGAGATGAAGTCTCTGTTTATCTTTTAAAATCTTTTCTGTGGGTAAGCCTCCTTACTTAATATTTATGTGTGGCAATAAGTATAATAGGGTTGTAGTTACAAAAAAAATAAAACTAACTTTGAACTTCTGGACAGTACTTAATGATTAAATAGGGTGAAATCAAACTGCTTTACTTTTCTGGCCTTCGGCTTATTTATTTGTAAAGTGCACTGACCATCTGGGTCTGTTGCAGAGTATTTCCCTGAGAGTAAGTAAGTTTAAGTCACTGCCCTTTGTAAATTAGTAATTTGTAACACACATTTCACATACTTCAAGACAGCTGAGAGATGTGGTATATTCCTGTTACTAACAGGAGTTTAACCATGGCAGCGATTCTGAGGGGTGGGGAACAGATGCATAGTTTAAAAGACACTCCTAACTCCTTTTCTCATCAGCAAGGAGAAGCACTATTTAGAAAGCAGATATACATAGAACGCCAAGGAGAAGAAGGAGATCCCATTATAAAGGTCATAATATGTGTGGTGGTGGTTGAGTCGCTAAATCATGTCCAACTCTGTGCGACTGCATGGACTGCAGACCATTAGGCCCCTCTGTCCATGGAATTCTCCAGGCAAGAATACTGGAGTGGGTTGCCATTTCTTTCTCCAGGAGATCTTCCCGACCCAAGAATTGAACCCAGGTCTCCTGCATTGCAGGCAGATTCTTTACTGACTGAGCTATGAGGGAAGCCCCATTACGTGTGTACAGCATTTTAAAATATTTTTGAGTTGGTGGTCTAGGTGGAACCTTGCATATCAGAATAGGGCTGTGATTATATTTCCCTAACCAGTCATCTCCAGTTATAGATAACCATTGCTAAAATTACAATTAGCCACATTTGGTATTAAGGTTAGTTATATTTCTTGTACTAGAGCTATCGATATGACAGTCACTCATGGATCCCTTAACCATAGTTTAACCTTGTACACTTTAATCATCATTCTCTTTCTGCTCATGATTGATAGTACTTCTCCAATGTTTAATTAGGTGTTCAGTTAAGTCGCTCAGTCGTGTCTGACTCTTTGTGACCCCATGGACTGCAGCACGCCAGGCTTTCCTGTCCATCACCAACTCCCAGAGCTTGCTCAAACTCATGTCCATTAAGTCGGTGTTGCCACCCAACCATCTCATCCTTTGTCGTCCCCTTCTGCCTTCAGTCTTTCCCAGCATCGAGGTCTTTTCCAGTGAGTCAGTTCTTTTCATCAGGTGGCCAGAGTATTGGAGCCTCAGCATCAGTCCTTCCAATGAATATTCAGGACTGATTTCCTTTAGGATGGACTGGTGTGTTCTCCTTGCTGTCCATGGGACTCTCAAGAGTCTTTTCTAACACCACAGTTCAAAAGCATCAATTCTTTTGGAGAATTAATTAATCAACTAATTTTAGAGAATTAATAATAATTTATTAATAATAATTAGGAGACCACTCTGCAAAAGTTAGAAATTCAAAGATTGTTAATGAACAGTACAGAGAAGGCATATTTGACCCTCTCAGCGTCTACAGAATTGAGGCAAAGAGAATGAAATCCAGTAATGTTTGATAGTGTACATTCTAAATACTGCTGGTAGAACTATGCTTTGATAATCAGTGCATGTACAAAAGAATCTTACCACTTCTAACATTGATGATCTAGTAATTGTTCTAGATATGTATTTGACCAAGTATATATTTGGAAATGCTTGGCTAACAAGATTATATCTTAGCATACTGAGTTCAACTCACTTGGTATGTAATTTTTATGTAAGAAACATTATCCAGTATTTACTGTTTTGTTGCTACTTATTAAATTATATGATANATACTGAGTTCAACTCACTTGGTATGTAATTTTTATGTAAGAAACATTATCCAATATTTACTGTTTTGTTGCTACTTATTAAATTATATGATATGTTTATGTATGTATTATTTATGTGTTATTTATGTGTACATATATGTTCTCTCTGTGTAAAGGCTATTAATATAAACAGTGCCCTAATATGAGTCATCTCCTTTATTTTTGTTCCTTTCTTTTTTATTCCTAGAGGTTTTCTTATTGGTAACTCTTATTTCAACTTTTTTTTTTCTAGGATGGGAAACTATTGTGGGAACAAGAGCTATACAATAACTTTGTATATAATAGTCCTAGAGGATATTTTCATACCTTTGCTGGAGATGTAAGTCATATTTCCTTTATTTCCCTGTTTAGTGTAATTTCATTTACATTTGTCTGTGGAAAGTATGTGTTTTTTGTGTAAATCCAT
>SJYQ01092853.1:46002-58614 GCA_006410935.1 Redunca redunca | reverse complement strand
TTAATAGGAAGCAACGGCTAAGATTTTAAGGAAAAAAAAAAGGTTTCCAAGAGGAATGTAAATATAATTTGGCATGTAGAAAAGAGGTTTCTTTTTCATCTCTCTGTCTTTGGGCATATAGTTTTAACCTGTCTGTGTAATTTTGGACAAATAGTTTAACTCTCTGAATTTTAGTTTGCCTGTCTATAAAAATGAAACACCTAATCCATGGTAACTTTTAAATATTGAAGATTATATTGCCATACAAATTATTTTGTGAAAGAATAATTCACGACCTAGAAGAGTACTAAAATACAGTAGTGTTAGCTGTTCGCTTCTCTCCAACTCTTTGCAAGCCCACCAGTCTTCTCTTTCCATGGATTCTCCAGGAAAGAATACTTGAGTGGGTAGCCATTCCCTTCTCTAGGGGATCTTCCTGGCTCAGGAATCGAATCCAGTTCTCCCACATTGCAGTCAGATTCTTTACTGTCTGAGTCACCAGGGAAAGTGAGACAGGGGAAACAGAATTTTAAAAATTTATTGCCTGTACCTGGGAACAGGGCTTCTTTGGTGGGTCAGGGGTAAAGAATTCACCTGCACTGCAGGAGATGCGGGTTCGACCCCTGGGTTAGGCAGATCCCCTGGAGAAGGAAATAGCAACCCACTCCAGTATTCTTATTTACGAAATTCCATGGACAGAGGAGCCTGGAGGGCTGCAGCCCATGGGGTCACAAAAGAGATGGACACAACTTAGCAACTAAACAATGGCAACAACAGCAACATACTGGGGGACAATGTTAGAATGATTTTTGTACTATATACTCACAGGAGTTGTCTGAGGGAGGACTAGATTATGAGTGACTTTAATATTCTTTGTTTTCATATTTATATTTCCTAGATTTTCTACAATAAAAGGTTGGATTAGATGATATATCTGTCTTTTCAAAATGTATTTTCTTCTTTCTTTGTTATTTTTCACGTTTTTCCTCATTGTATGTAAATATATGTACATATATAAAAGTGTGACTAAATGCCATAATAATGTCAGTGTGTTCTCACACTTTTAATAATGTATATGAATACCTATAATTAAGCTGCAACATAAAATCATAAAAAAGAAATAGTTGATCTGCATTTGATCAGTGTTTCTAGTGTTTGCCTTTTCAAATCCAAATGTTTCCAGAGATCTATTGAAGGATCAAATTCTGTTCACTCTTTTTTTTTATTGAAGATGAAGTATCAGTTTAACATTTGCATGTCTACTGTAACATAATATTAGTCCTTTACTGTACCTTCTCCATGCTTTTTGCCTCCTTAAATTATTCAAGTGATAAAGTAAGTTCTTGTATGCTAGTAAAGTGAAGCTTGCTTTCTTCAGAAATGTACTTTTGTTGGTTATTAACTTAACTAAAGCTAAATTGATGGGTTTTGTTATTTACCTTTTCTGTTGAAAATATTTCAGACCTGTCAAGTTGCTCTTAATTTTGCCAATGAAGAAGAAGCAAAAAAATTCCGAAAAGCAGTTACAGACTTGTTGGGACGACGACAAAGGAAATCTGGTAAGCATTTTTTAAAATTTCTTTAAACAGGAGCTGATTACGGCTTACGGGACAGATCTGTTCTACCATCTATTTTTGTAAACAAAGTTTTATTAAAAACAACTCTGCTCATTGGTTTACATACTGTCCTTGACTATATTTTCTCCCACAACACAGTTGGATAGTTATGACAAAGACTCTATGAAGCACAAAGCCTAAAGTAATTACTATCTGGCCCTTTACACAAAACAGGTCACTAATTTTCCCTTTAGAAAACTGTTTTTATTTTATTTTTTTTTAAGATTTTTTTAGAGAACTCCAATAATCTTTTTTGTTGATAATATTTAACATACACTGACTCTTAATGTTTGTATTTTTATTCCATTATTTGTAACTCACATTTTAAAAAGTGTTTTATATTTTGTGAACAAAGACTTTAGGCAAGCCTAGAAGCAGATATGAAAAGTTGCAAACAAGATCTGTAAATATTGCTTTTTTCTCTGATTTATATCTAATGTTGTATGTTATAAAATCATAAGGAACTTAGTTTAATACATGAGACACTAATATATATAAGACATTAGCCAATGATGCAGGATAATATAGAGCTTTAAATTCATTGATGTAGAACTAACTACTCAACAGTAGTCAAATACCAGGCATCCCTGTTGTAAAGTGGGAGAAGGGTGATTAGGAAAGGTGAACCTCTCCAGAATCATCTTAAGCAGATCACTTGTAGGACAAATAGCTTATGGGAGATGCGACCAGCAAATAGATCCCCTTGAAACTAGCTATGCTCATATATTCCTTGAAAAGTCTTTTTGTACGTCCAAGTATACGTTACCCCAGTTTGAAAATCACTATATTTAAGGATGTGCTTTACCAGTAAGAGGGAATAAGTCATGAAAAAGCACAGGAATGTAAAGGCATGTGTTACATTTTATACATGTTAACTTATTTTAATGGGTTTCCAAGAAGGAGGTAATGCACAAAATGAAAATGAACTGAGTTGTTGCCTCACTGTCATCTTATTATATCCTCTGTGTAATGAGTAAACAGAATTATTAGGCACCTATTGTTTTTTACTTGTTTTTGGAGCCAGGGTTTTTTACCGCTTGATTCCATGCTGTGGAAGACTTTAATTCTGTGGAAGAATTTGAGGTTCAGTTCCTATTTCAGTGACGTGTCTGGTGCTAGGCCAGAGGCTCCCTGGAACGCCTTTTAGTCAAACTATGTGACATTTTCAATAAAAAAGTTTAAAACACTTCTTATCGTATGGAATAATTGACTTTGAAATAGTTAGGTCACCTAAAGGTGTCTTTGGCCTGGTGCGGGAATTCTGTTTATACAGTTCCTAAGCTTTTAGTCACAGTGTTTCAGAAGCAGAAAGATGGAAACCCACATGGGAGACAGCTGATTCATCACTGGGCATCCTGTCATGCTAAGTCAGCCTTCAGCCTCGCCTCTCTTTAACTTAGATGCATGGGGACCACCTTTTGGAGCAACAAATAATCAGCCAGTTTTAATTTGGAAGCAGTCTACCTACTGTGCCCTCCTTAGGCCTTGACTTCGTTAGCTTAACCACTTCCATTTTGTTATTCCTCACATGATACAATTTATAGACTCACTGTCTGTCTGTATATTGTGTTCTGAATGCACTGTAGATTTTTATACCTTTCTTCAAATGATCCACATTTAGAAAATGGTCCTGCTTCAAGTATGATGTCCAGGTTTGAACATAGTACTCCAACCCTGGTATGACTAGTACTGTGATACTAAAAACTTCCCCTGATACGATTAAACACTGTTCTGCTAACATTTCTGGCAAACACTTCACACCATTCGCTCTCATTTTCAGTTCAGCCAAAGGTTCTCTTTTTTTCTTAACGTGGTTCTCAAGCCAGGATAGTATTATATTTCTAAGTAATTGCTTTTTAGAACTTGTACTCTGAACTTCACATTATCTCAGCATATTTCCATGTTTGTGTCACCGCCAGTTTAAGAAATATTCCCTCTCTGGATGCAGATGTAACATCACCTTGGAAACTAGAGATTTGACATTCATGGACACAGGATGTGCTTTTATCAAATGTTTCAGAAAATTACTTCATCAGACCACCAGATGGAGTAATCCATTTGTATTTCCCATTGCCAGGATTTTCAAATTGCCCCTCAGTTAAATCCTATTAATTTTAGGATTGTGACTGTTTAGAAACTAAACATTTTATTATATTTTTCTTTATGGTATTTGGAATATTTTGGAAATATGATTTTGGAAAATTTTGTATTACAAAAATCTATGGAAATTGTGTTTGCTGGAAATTCTTCAACCACTTTTGAACTTTCATGAAATGAAAATTGTGTCAAACCTAGTATGAATGCAAGAGTATGAGTATGAATGCAAGAGTATGAGTATGAATGCAGCAGGTTAATAGCAGTTCTCTTGGTATTACTCCTACTTAGTTGGCTATAGTGTTTCAGTGTTATTTCTGTCTGCCCCCGTGCTTAGGCATCTATGGGTGTTTTCATTAGCTTTATGCTTTCATTCAGTCCCATAGCTTTAAATACTATTTGCTGCTGACTCCCAAAATTTTATCTTGGGAGGCCCCCTTGGACCTCACTCCTGACCTTCAGACTTGTGTGCTCCAGTTGTGTGTCAGAATAGCCTTCAAACTTATATGTATGAACAGAACACTTAATCTAGGCTCCCCAACCTGATTTAGACCTGCTCCTACTCTCCTGGTCTTCCCGGTCCCAGAAAAAGGCATTGGCTCCACCTTGTCACTCTGGCTCACAGTGGTTCTTCATAAACCCTATCAGTGAGTCCCATTGTCTCTACCTTCAAAAACCTGTCTTGAATCTGTTTCTCACCACCTCCGTTGCTGCCACCCTGATCCAAGCCACCGTTGTTTGTCATCTGGACTGCCCAGCGCTCTCACTTGTCCCTCTGCTGACACTGTACTCGCTCTTTTCCACATAGTAACCAGGCAGAACTTTTAAAAACAGGTTAGATCATGCCAGTTCTCCCGTTCAAAACCTTGTAAGAGCTTCCTGTCATATATGAAATACAGTCAATATTCCTTAACCCATGTCTTGCGGGATCCTACATGCTCAGTTCCCTGGTTTCCCTTATGACTTCTCTCCTTCCACTCTTCCTTTGGTTCACTGCAGTCCAGTATTATGGTTTTGCCTTTATGCTGTTCTCTCCTGAGGGCCTTTAAATATGTTCCCTCTCTTGCTTTACTCAAATGGTGCCCAAATGTCAGTTCCTCAGAGAAACTCTTCTTAACCACTTATAAGAATAAGACAGAGTTTAGATGAGTTAATTTTGTATGTTGGTTTTTGTATTACATATGTCTAATAATATTCTTTCAATTTATTTCCTAACAGAGAAAAGACGAGACCCCCCAAATGGTAAGCTCTTCAATAATTATTGATCAAACAAAGTTTAGACTGTAATTTAATCCTTGTAGAAACAAGTATCATAGACGTTGTGCTCAGTTGCTTCAGTCATGCCCGACTCTGTGCAACCCTATGGACCATAGGCCGCCAGACTCCTCTGTCCATGGGATTTTCCCTCAAGAAAACTGGAGTGGGTTGCCCTATCCTTCTCCAGGGGATCTTCCGACCAAGGGATTGAACCCAAGTCTCTGACATCTTGAGCATTGGCAGCCAGGTTCTTTACCACTAGCGCCACCTGGGAAGCCCCATCATACACATTAATACCTACTATTTAATATGTATGATTAAATACTGTAGTTTATTGTGTTCTTATTTTAAAATAAATAGGTGGGGACTTAGAAATGTACTATATTCTTAGGTTTTTTTCTAGGATGAGGGAAGACAACAAAGGGTGCCGTTCACTATTAATTACATCTTAATTCCTTATGTACAGTTTATTTAAGTTCAAAAATTATACAAACTGGTCTTAATGTCTTCCTTAAGAAAACAGTAAATTTTATCTATCATATTTATTCATTTCCTACTTTCATGTTTCTTTTTTCTTATTTCAAAAGATTATTTTGCAATGGGAATATGAAACTAGCCCCTTTCAGAATGAACACTTAACTATTCTGGTGTGTTTAAATAAATAGTAGCTGTCCTTACTGTGCTGATGTGTTTAGAACACATAGTAGCTGCACATAATCCTTTTTAATTTGATAATGAAGTAATGTGGATTGAAGTATTAGTAACTGAAATAATGTAGATTGCTTTATTTAAAATATATGTAGTTATACTAAAGAATAAAAACAGGATACTAAGATATAAAGGACAAGGTCCTAGATCTTTTGTGCAGAGTTTCATCCTGGGTCCCATAAACCCTGGCTGAAGTTTTGTGCTAAATAGTGTATATACGTTCTTTTCTCTGGGGAGAGAGGATCCATGGCTTTCATCACATTGAAATGGGATCCCTGATCCTATGATAGTAAAGAACTGTTGTTCCAGGAGCCTTTGTTACAGTGGGGAATATAGCTGCTGCTTTTTCAAAGGCATCTCAGTTCTCTCATCAGAATGTAGGATGATTATTCAGAGAAGTACTTAATATAGTACAGTTCTTAATATATGACAACTGTTGCTGGTTGTTGGTTTTTGTTTCTTTTAAACCAACATATTACTTTCTGATTTTATCCTTAAATCAGACATTTAAAACATAAATCATAAAAACATAAAAACATGAATCAGACATTGCTGTATTAGATTTTGGATTATTTACCTTATTAGAATTTTTTTAAAAACTTGACTACCTTCAATAGTACTTAATATGTGCCAAACAGTGTATACTTTGACTTTCTCTTTTGATTGGAAATTTTTAATACTTAGGTTACAGGACTGCTTGGGGATAAATAAAGTAATCAAAGTGTTTAGCATGGTGCTTAATACTAGTTACCATGATGAAAACAGTGACAGTGATCATACTCATAGCTACCCTTTAATGGTCATTTGCTACCTGCCAGGCACTGTCCAGAAACCACATGAAGTAGCAGCTATTATCCCTGATGTAGATGAGAAGACTGGCACAGATAGGTGACTTGCTCAGGGTCACAGAACTAGGAAAGTGGAGCAAGATTCAGTCTCAAGTGTTCTAGCTCCAGAACCTGGCTCCTTGACCACTGTGCTGTAACCATACATCAGGATGGTTTTGAAGGAGAAACAGACCTGGAGAGGCTATGTAACATGCCTTGAGGTGTGCAGCTAGTATGTCACAGAAACAAGGGAAGCAGAGCAGCTGAGCCAGAAATCTTTCATCTGTGAACCTTTAATGTGGCATTGGAAGTTTTTCCACTTGTTATGTGCTCAATATTTTAATCTCCTCTTTTAATTTATTAAACTATTTGGCCTTCTGTGAGCATATATTAAGTACTAGTGTGGAAGGCTTCCTAGTATTAGCATCTTTAGGGAAAGTAATCTGAGATTATAAAGTGTAGATGTTGTACAAATAACATAATTAAAGTTAAGGATGTAAGTACTTTTTGATTTTGTAATTTAATCAATACATATAAAATATATTTTTGAAGAAGTACCTAATCCACAATGGTTTGAATTTGGGTATTCTTTATGTGACAATGATGTCTTATAATTTTATTACCCCTAGTAAGAAATACTCACAATTAAATGTAGTTTCTTTCTCTGAAATGGTTCTTGGTTGTAAATCTTAAGATATAAAGTTTTAACCTTTTGGTACAGTGGTCCCAAACTTTTTTTCATTAAATAAGCAGAAAATTTAAAAATGGTATTGTTAAAAAATTGTACAGCATGTGTTGCCAGTATTTGCATATTTATTTATAAGATGCACATATAATTATTAATAGAAATTTTCATATTTTTCCCTGCAATGCAGTTGCTTGCCTTGCTCTCCCCATGGTGTAGAGAGGACTCAGGAAGGTGGCCTGTTGCTTTTCTGCATTTGCTGCGCTGCCACTAGGTGGCGGTGGATACTTGTAACTGCCTTGCAGAGTCCATGCAGGGGCTTTGTTCCAATCCTCATTGTGATCGGTCTAGCCGACCTTCTCAAATTGTAACTGTAAAAAAGACACTTTATGTAGAAGTAACATGTATTCCTGCCCTAAAGTACAATTAGGACAAGTGCTTTCCTCATTAACTTCTAATCCATACACTTTTCTTTTTTTTTCTTTATTGGTCAACCTCACCTTTTAACTTAGAGCTTTCCAATGATTTGTTCTCAGTTTCATGACTGCTTGACATCAGAGGTCACTAGGCCACCTGTTTCTCAACTATTTTACCTTGATGAGAGCTCTCTGCATTTTATATAATTAAGCGGAAGAGTTTAGTTTGTTCTTTCAGTTTTAAATTTAACTAGAAATGCTGTTGAGTGAGAATATTAAAAAAAATCTTTTCTCTGATAGTTGTTCATCAGAAGAAGGTAATTTGTCATAACTGCTTTTTGAAAAAGAAGGGAAACAGCACCCCTTCATTATGTATTTACATAATACATGTTCTTAGGATGAGTGTAATTTCAGAAGTGGAATAAGTAAAGTTTACTAGAAATGATTTATTTCTGTTACCATATCTTTCATAAACTTTATTTTAAAAATGATCCTGTACTTTATACAAGTTATTAATTTTTTAAAAATAGCCTAACTATTTAGGCTTTAGAACATTATTTTAAATTTATTTCCTAATATCTTCAAACTGTAAAGTAAATGCTGCCAACAAAAATAGCCAAATACTTAGTCTCTTGAATGTATAAAAAGCCCTTTTTTCTAAATTTTGAAACTCATAACCATTTCTTGTAACAGTTGGACCACAAACTAAGAAAACTGATAAATTGGTAAAGACATAAAATATACTTACTGTAAAGTTAGCACTGTTGATCAGTCTTGTCATTTAAGTGTTGTGTAGAAAGTACAGTAGTTAATAGAAAGAGTAGTGGACTAGAAACCAAGATAGCAGAGTTTACCTTTCACTTTGTCACTGACTGACTTTAGACAGGTCACCTGCCTCTTCCTGTCCTTAATTGTTCTTTGTTTGTTTTGGTTTTTATTATAGAAAGAACACATCTGAGTATCATTCTGTTGGTGATGACACTGTCCTTAGTTTTTGTCTAAAATGAAAGATTTCAAAAAACTAGCTAATTTCCCAGCTTATACCAGTTTTTTTAATAGGTCTCTAAAATCTGAGTTTTTCTATATAGACTTAATTAAATAGTGGTTTAACCAATACTGATGAAGTTTGTGTGAAATAACACTGAGTAGCTAATGGCATGGCTTGGTAGATGCATAACAATATATCCACACCTGATTTTGGAGGAGAGTAAGGAGGGGAAACTTTGGTATTCATTCTGAATATCACTTATATTTCATTCCTGTCCTCTTCATCCTTGACTTTCTTCAGGATGGCTGAGTTATTTTCTCTAGTGAGTTGTAAATCAGGCTTACAAAAATCTTAACTTTATTATTTCCCAGAAAAGAATTTACTAGCTTGAATAATTTAAACTGTTAACTTTACCAACTTTATACCATTTAGGACATTCTTAGGATAATAGGTTACTTTTATATAAACTAAAGTCACATCAAAATATTTTTATTATTCCTTTTTCCTAAAATTAATTATAACTATTAAATTTTTGTTTTGTTTTTCTGGCTGCACCACACAACTTGTGGGATCTTAGTTCCCCAACCAGAATTGAACCCAGTCCTCATGCAGTGGAAGTGTAGAGTCCACTGAAAAACCAGGGAATTCCCAAATTTCTGTTGTTTTAGAATGGAGAATCTGGTTATTCCTTTATTATTGCTATTTGGACACACCTATTTCAGGAAGGATGACGTGCATAAAGAGTATCTAACTCTGATATACCTCAAACTGACTTCAGTTCAGTTCAGTCCCCCAGTCGTATCCGACTCTTAGTGACCCCGTGGACCACAGCAAGGCAGGCCTTCCAGTCCAAAACCAACGCCCAGAGTTTACCCAAACTCATGTCCTTTGAGTCGGTGATGCCATGCAACCATCTTATCCTCTGTCGTACCCTTCTTCTCCTTCCCTCTATCTTTCCCAGCATCACGGTCTTTACAAATAAGTCAGCTCTTCACATCAGGTGGCCAAGTATTGGAATTTCAGCTTCAACATCAGTCCTTCCAATGAACACCCAGGACTGATCTTTAGGATGGACTGCTTGGATCTCCTTGCAGTCCTAGGGACTCTCAAGAGTCTTCTCCAACACCACAGTTCAAAAGCATCAATTCTTTGGCACTCAACTTTCTTTATAATCCAACTCTTACATCCATACATGACATAGTCTTGACTAGACGGACCTTTGTTGGCAAAGTAATGTCTCTGCTTTTTAATATGCTGTCTAGGTTGTTCATAACTTTCCTTCCAAGGAGTAAGCGTCTTTTAATTTCATGGCTGCAATCATCATCTGCAGTGATTTTGGAGCCCAAAAAATAAAGTCAGCTACTGTTTCCACTGTTTCCCCATCTATTTGCCATGAAGTGATGGGACCGGTTGCCATGATCTTAGTTTTCTGAATGTTGAGCTTTCAGTTCAGTTCAGTCGCTCAGTCGTGTCTGGCTCTTTGCGACCCTATGAATCACAGCACACCAGGCCTCCCTGTCCAACACCATCTCCTAGAGTTCACTCAGACTCACGTCCATTGAGTCCGTGATGCCATCCAGCCATCTATCCTCTGTCGTCCCCTTCTCCTCCTGCCCCCAATCCCTCCCAGCATCAGAGTCTTTTCCAATGAGTCAGCTCTTTGCATGACGTGGCCAAAGTACTGAAGCTTTAGCGTTAGCATCATTCCTTCCAAAGTAATCTCAGGGTTGCTCTCCTTCAGAATGGACTGGTTGGATCTCCTTGCAGTCCAAGGGACTCTCAAGAGTTGAGAGTTGAGCTTTAAGCCGACGTTTTTACTCTTTCACTTTCATCAAGAGGCTCTTTAGTTCTTCCCTTTCTGCCATAGATAGGGTGGTGTCATCTACATATCTGAGGTTAGATATTTCTCCCAGTAATCATGATTCCAACTTGTACTTCTACCCGCCCAGCATTCCTCATGATATACTCTGCATATGAGTTAAATAAGCAGGGTGACGATATACAGCCTTGACGTACTTCTTTTCCTGTTTGGAACCACTCTGTTGTTCCATGTCTAGTTCTAACTGTTGCTTCCTGACCTGCATACAGGTTTCTCAAGAGGCAAGTCAGGTGGTCTGGTATTCCCATCTCTTTTAGAATTTTCCACAGTTTATTGTGATTCAGACAGTCGAAGGCTTTGGCATAGTCAATAAAGCAGAAATCGATGTTTTTCTGAAACTCTTGATTTTTCGATGATCCAGCAGATGTTAGCAATTTGATCTCTGGTTCCTCTGCCTTTTCTAAAACCAGCTTGAAAGTCTGGAAGTGCATGGTTCACGTATTGCTGAAGCCTGGCTTGTAGAATTTTGAGTATTACTTTACTAGCATGTGAGATAAGTGCACTTGTGCAGTAGTTTGGGCATTCTTTGGCATTGCCTTTCTTTGGGATTGGAATGAAAGCTGACCTTTTCCAGTCCTGTGGCCACTGCTGAGTTTTCCAAATTTGCTGGCATATTGAGTGCAGCACTTTCACAGCGTCATCATTTAGGATTTAAAATAGCTCAACTGGAATTCCATCACCTCTACTAGCTTTGTTCATAGTGATTGCTTCCTAAGGCCCACTTGACTTCACCTTCCAGGATGTCTGGCTGTAGGTAAGTGATCACACCATTGTGATTATCTGGGTTATGAAGATAATTCTTTTTTTTTTTTTTTTTTGTATAGTTCTGTGTATTCTTGCCACCTCTTCTTAATACCTTCTCCTGTTAGGTCCATACCATTTCTGTCCTTTATTGAGCCCGTCTTTGCATGAAATATTCCCTTGTATCTCTAATTTTCTTGAAGAGATCTCTAGTCTTTCCCATTCTATTTTTTTCCTCTATTTCTTTGCACTGATCATTGAGGAAGGCTTTCTTATCTCTCCTTGCTATTCTTCGGAACTCCACATTCAAATGGGTATATCTTACCTTTTTTCTTTTCTTTTAGTGTCTCTTCTTTTCACAGCTGTTTGTAAGGCCTCCTCAAACAGCCATTTTGCTTTTTTGCATTTCTTTTTCTTGAGGATGGTCTTGATCCCTGTCTCCTGTAATGTCACAAACCTCCGTCCATAGTTCATCAGGCACTCTTGTCTGTCAGATCTAGTTCCTTAAATCTATTTCTGACTTCCACTGTATAATCATAAGGGATTTGATTGAGGTCATACCTGAATGGTCTAGTGGTTTCCCCCACTTTCTTCAGTTTTTCTTAATTTGGCAATAAGGAGTTCATGATCTGAGCCACAGTCAGCTCCCGGTCTTGTTTTTGCTGACTGTATAGAGCTTCTCCATCTTTGACTGCAAAGAATATAATCAATCTGATTTTGGTGTTGGCCATTGGTGATGTCCACATGTAGAGTCTTCTCTTGTGTTGTTGGAAGAGGGTGTTTGCCATGACCAGTGTGTTCTCTTGGCAAAACTCTATGAGCCTTTGCCCTGCTTCATTATGTACTCAAAGGCCAAATTTGCCTGTTACTCCAGGTGTTTCTTGACTTCCTACTTTTGCATTCCAGTCTCCTATAATGAAATGATTAAGGGGGGTTCTTAAATGTTATTAAGTATAAAGATAGGAGAGTAATAATTTACAGCATCTTCTTTGGACAGTGTTGCTGATAATGATGAGTAATGATAAATTTTAAGAGGAGAGAAAACAGAGAATGAGAAGTAAAAAGTGAGCACTAGATAAGTCTATGAAGATACTAGTATGATCCCAATTCAACCCTCTAACACTTGAATTCTCATTATTTTTAATAAGTCCCTTTTTTTGAAACTACAGTGAATTCAAATCTTGAATCTGAACAAATTTGAAAATCTAGTTCTTTATCTCCTATTTAATAAACTTCTATATTGCTTAACTAACCTTTAATTTTTGTCCAATTATTGCTAAATCAGCTTTTAATGGTTTTATCCATATTGTTCACTAGCTTCCATTTTTTTGCAAGAAGAATTTTTACTTCTTGCCAATATGAGCAATTTCCCACAGAATTTTGTATAAACTATAAATAGAACTTTTAGACATTTACATATTG
>SJYQ01092853.1:0-45939 GCA_006410935.1 Redunca redunca | reverse complement strand
TATAATTTTATTTTTACTGTATTTCATCTTCAATAGTAGAGTTGAAGGAGAAAAGATTAGTTATATATAATTTCCTATGGAAATAAATGTTTTATTTCAGACAATGTTTATGAATAGGTTGCCTTGGAGGTTTTCAGGATAATTGAAGAGTTATTGTCAAGTTGGCATTTGGTGATCACTCGTCGGACACGATTGAGCGACTTCACTTTCACTTTTCACTTTCATGCATTGGAGAAGGAAATGGCATCCCACTCCAGTGTTCCTGCCTGGAGAATCCCAGGGACGGGGGAGCCTGGTGGGCTGCCGTCTATGGGGTCACACAGAGTTGGACACGACTGAAGTGACTTAGCAGCAGCAGTACAGATTAGCCTATGATTTCTTAGGGTTTCTATCTGCCATTCTATGATTGTGTTAGAGATTCCATACACCACCCCTCCAGTTGGTGATTCGCTAGAAGGACTCACAAGACGGAGCATATAGTAAAGATTCTTACAGTGAAAAGATACAAAGCAAAAACTAAAAAAAGNTTTAAGAATTTTTGAAATTTATTATCTATAAAAATTAACATGTGATTTTAAAACAAATAATTTATAGTATTGAAGTGGTCCTGCTTCAGAAAAAGGTATTTAAATTATAAATTGTGATTGTGATAATTCTTAAATCTCTTTCATATTATTTTGACTTTATTTGCAGGTCCTAATCTACCCATGGCAACAGTTGACATAAAAAATCCAGAAATTACAACAAATAGATTTTATGGTCCACAAATCAACAATATCTCCCATACCAAAGAAAAGAAAAAAGGAAAAGCTAAAAAGAAGAGGTTAACTAAGGCAGATATTGGAACACCAAGCAATTTCCAGTAAGGCAGTTCTTTTATTATTCTTTACTTTTGATTTATTCATCTCTACTCTTTTTTTAAATTGTTAGAAAGTTCTGTTTTCTTTTTGGGAGACCCCTTACATTTATTGTTTGCATACCTTCAGCTATAATTTTGTTGTTAGAGTTTTTAAAGGCTATTGATCAATAGACTTTTTATGAATCTTAGTTAATTTACTTTTCCACCTATCAGAAAAGAAAAATTAAGAGTTACTTTTTCAACTAATTGTTGGACATGAAAATGAAATCTCACTTTTCCCTATAAATGATATTTGGAAATTACCTAAAGGCATTGTCCTATTCTGTTTGGGCTGCTATCAGAATACTATAGACTGGATAGCTGATAAAAGAACAGAAATTTATTTCTCATAGTTCTGGAGGATGTCAAGAGGCAGGCAAGATTTATTTAGTGTCTTGTAAAATCCCACTTCTTAGTTCATTGCCGTCTTCTCATTGCATCCTCACATGTTGGAAGAGGCAAGAGAGCTCTCCAGGCCTTTTTCGTAATGGCACCAATCCTGTTCTTGGGGAATCCACCTTCATGACCTGATTACCTCCCCAAATCCTCATCTCCAGGAATTATCACATTGGGATTCGATCTCAAGATAGGAATTTTTGGAAAACACACAGTCTGTTGTAGGCATCAAACCTTTAATATTCATTTGATGTATTTCAAGCATTCTCATGTGCATTACTTCGTTTCTTCATTACAGAATTCCTGTCCTCTTATACATGTAATGCTTGTATTCTTATGCTAGTTTGACAGTTAAGGAAATGGATGCTCAGAAAGATTGTGCAAAAATGTTAAGACTCAGTTAGTAGTGGAGCTGGGGCCAGAATCCTGGTCTCTTGACTACTTACACTTTTTTCCCTGAAAATGATTATGTCTATGAGAACCATTAGTTCAAGCCAAAAATTCACTGGCTGGGTTGGATTTCATGCATATTATGTTTTTATTGTCACTTACGCATTTATTTTTCTGTTTTTTTTCTGTCTGCTACTTTAGACACATTGGACATGTGGGTTGGGATCCGAATACTGGCTTTGATGTAAGTTATTTTCAAGCCATAAATGTTATAACTCTAAATATGTGGGAATGTCATGTCCTACTTTTAGACTTTTATTCTTATACATTGTTGTGAGTTCTAGTGTTTGGTTGAATGTGCTTATATTTTTGTTCATATTCCACTGAGGTTTGAAATCATATATTGTTCTATCATTGATGGCTAAGTCTCTAAAGAGTTGTTTTTTTTTTTAAACTCTTTGGCTTTATCTACTATAATATGAAATCTCTCTGTTTTGAAAGCCAAGAGGAGAAAATTGTTTTTGCAAAGTGATCATTTGAGGGGAATATAAGCCAAATTACTTGAAAGTACTAAGGTCACATTCTGAATATCCAAAGATTGTCTAGATCTTTTTATTCTATTACTCTTTTTGGTGATTTCGTCATTCATTCATTTATAGCATTTGAGCAAAATAATTGAAAATTGGTTACCTAAGTTTACGTATTTAACACTTGACTGATAATCACGGTTTGGAAAAATTATGTTGAAAAGAAATATTATTTATGATTAGAATCAAAAATTATTTTGGTTACTTTTTTATTAATAGAACTACAGTGTTAGCACCATAATATTAAAAAAAAAAAACTTTATTTTTTTCTATTAGGGTATAGCCAATTAACAAATAATGTTTTGATAGTCTGAGATGAACAGTGACAGGACTCAGCCATACATATACATATACCCCTCTCCCCCAAAGGCTTCCTAGGTGGTTCTAGTGGTCAAGAACCACCAATGCAGGAGACATAGGAAACGTGAGTTCGATACCTGGGTTGATAATATGCCTGGAGAAGGGCATGGCAACCCACTCCAGTACTCTTGCTTGGAGAATCACATGGACAGAGGAGCTTACCAGGCTACAGTCCATAGGATCACGACAGAGTCGTACACGACAGAAGCGACTTAGCATGCACGTTCTCTGCCAAACTCCCTTCCCATCCACGCTGCCACATGACATCAAGCAGAGTCCCATGTGCTGTAGAGTAGGTCCTTGTTAGTTAAGCGTTTTAAATATAGCAGTGTATACATTTCCATTTGGCAACCGTAAGTTCCTTCTCTAAGGCTGTAAGTCTTACTGCTTTTTTGTAAGTAAGTTCAGTTGTATCGTTTCTTTTTAGATTCCACATATAAGGGATGCCATATGATATTTCTCCTCTATTTGATCTGCTTCATTGAGTCAGTGTGACACTCTCCAGGTCCATCTGTGCTGCTGCAAATGGCATTATTTCATTTTCAGTGGCTGAATAATATTCCATTGTATATATGTACCACATCTTCTTTATCCATTCCCATCAGTTGACTTTGAGGTTGCTTCCATGTCTTGTCATAAACAGCACCACAGGATTTTTGAATGCCTCTTTGTGTTGGGCATTTTACAGGGTACTTGGGTTATGAAGAGGTACTTTATGACCTCAAATTTTTGAATAGATTTAATAATACTTTTTGTGGTTATTAATGATTATATCTAAATCTTATTTAGGACAAAGTAGAATAGATGAACTTTAGAGATGTATCAGTCATGAAGGGATTGGTAAAAATCTAAATAAGATGCTTTCTTTACAAAGGTAGGAAACAAAAAGAAAACATAAAATATAAAGCCTATTCTTTGTTCTTATCTTTTTCTGTTTTTTTATAAGATATTTACTTAGCATATAAATATTCTAACTATATTAAAAATTTATAAATATAAAAAAATAATTTCATAAAAGGCACAGATATGAGAATAAAATTTTAACTTGCTGTTGTGAAAAATTGGGGATAGATTTATAGTTAGCAGTTATTTTATCTGTTGTAGCTGAATAATTTGGATCCAGAATTGAAGAATCTTTTTGATATGTGTGGAATCTCAGAGGCACAACTTAAAGACAGAGAAACATCAAAAGTTATATATGACTTCATTGAAAAAACAGGAGGTGTTGAAGCTGTTAAAAATGAACTACGAAGGCAAGGTAACTTTTATTTCTGTTTAGGCATTCTAACTATTTTTCCTTTGAATCTTTTGAGGTCAGTTGCATGGATGACAGCTACATATGTGAACCTTCCTTAAGCAGAATGCTATAATTTATGGGATAGCTTGTTTAGCCCAGTGTACTATATTTTACATTATTTCAGTATAACTAAAAAACTTGTCGAGGCTTTTCTAACTATTTAAAAGTCTTCTATTAAATTCATGAAAAAAGTCTTCTGGCTGTTTGGTTTTAGAATAAAAAAGTGTAGTTGCATATTTCACTTGGTAAATGTTAGAGACCACTATCAAAGTTGCGTTTATTACAATTAGAAGTAGTAATTTAAATGTAATTATGAATTCTATAATGTATAATAAGCATTTTTAGAATATAAATAATGCAAAATCTGTTTATTTTGAAATACATTTTTTTCTTGGCTAAAATATAAAACTCGCTGTTTGGTACCTGAGAACACAGACAACTTGCACCTTTTTAAGATTTGATATTTTATTTAAGTCACCATGTTTTTTGGTCATATCTTAATAATTGTCACAATTAAATGTAAATACAGTTAACTCTGAGTTTTCCAATATGACGGTTACCTCTTTGCCAGTTTATTCATTGGGGGCTACTTTTCTTCCTCCTTTTTGCATACTCATGATAAGACAGTGTAGCAAAACAAAAGCTCCAGATAATCAAAGCATTCTTTTGAAGAATTTAACTGACATTTTAAATTAGGTATTTGACCTACCTGTATCCTTTTCACTGCTGATGTTCATTCATTCATATATTCAGTAAACATTATTGTGTTAGCACTAGTCTCTACTCAGGATATTTAGATACAAAGATAAGGTTTCTGCCCTCAGAAATCTTACTGTCTATTGTGACAACACATAATGTAAACAATCATACAGCCATAATTGCTGTTGAGGAAACACAATGCTAATTCCACTGAAAATAGTATATGATGATTTATCTTATTTTGTGAAAAAAATCACATTTCCAAATTGTATGGATTTTTAATAAAAACATCTGGGCAACATTGTTTTTAAATGCTGCCAAAATAAATCATGGTTATAATTAGTGTGCAAATGATGGAGGTCTTGAAGACCTAGTTTGTTCCTTGACTCTCTTTCTGCACTGTTACCACTCACCTTCATCTTATACCAGATGATGGTCAGGGTCTCTCTGAACTGTCTGAATTTATAAGTTTATAAATACTCTTGGCATTTATTAAACAGTCCATATTGCTGCTGGCCTCTCAGCTAAATATCTGTAACTGAGAGTGGTTTGTATTAACTAAATTGAGTTTGTTTTTTTAAACTTTCTTATTACTGCTTTTTATTCTAGCTGATTTTAAAATATCAAATTAGGCAAAGTCCTCAATTGAATTACCTAAAGAAAAGGAAAAATTTCATAGGCATTACAAAAAATATACTTCAGGAACTTAATACTCAAGAATCTTAACTCCCAGTGTGGAACTTTTTAGACACCCAAGAATGATTTTATAGATGATACATTTTTTAAGAGGAAGAATAAAAAGACAGATAATGATTTATTATGGAAATGTTTCCTAGGCAAAGCATATAGCACGTTCAGAAGTATGATAAAAATACGGAGAAGTTTATGAAGTTGCCATAAAAACAGGTTTTGTAAGACCTGACTCAAATTTCTTGAAATTATTTTGTAAAATCATGTAATCAGGCTTGTAAAAAGTGGTAAACCTTATCATTTCCAGTATATCTTTTTGTGTATCTGTGCAGTTGTTTGAAGTCCATTAATTCATAATAAATAATCTGCTCTTTAGGTCCACCACAATGGAGTGGTATGTATGGGGGATGTTATTTGACCCAGTGTCCTAAATTATGCATGTGTTTATTTTCAAAGAAGCTATAACTCATTTATCCTGCCTCCAAAACGAATATCCAGTAAGGTTTTCTTCCCTTTATTCAAACTAATGTTTGGGGTATATAGATGCTAAAGTAAGAAAGGAAATTTATTTCTATGAGTCAGAGTTCATTTTTGTCTGTAATTTAATTTTTTTGAAATTCTGTGGGTTACCTCTTACAGCACCACTTTTTTATTATTACTTATTATACTTATTTTTAGTGATTGGTTTTTACACTTGGCATTATTTCAATAACCTACATAAAATATACTTAATATTTTTACATTAATTTGGGGCAGTTCAGTTCAGTGACTCAGTCGTATCCGATTCTTTGTGACCCCATGAACTGTAACACGCCAGGCCTCCCTGTCCATCACCAACTCCCGGAGTCTACCCAAACCCATGTGCATCGAGTCGGTGATGCCAACCAACCATCACATCTTCTGTTGTCCCCTTCTCCTTCTGCCCTCAGTCTTTCCCAGCATCAGGGTCTTTTCAAATGAGTCAGCTCTCCGCATCAGGTGGCCAAAGTACTGGAGTTTCAGCTTTAGCATCATTCCTTCCAAAGAAATCCCAGGCCTGATCTCCTTCAGAATGAACTGGTTGGATCTCCTTGCAGTCCAAGGGACTCTCAAGAGTCTTCTCCAACACCACAGTTCAAAAGCATCAATTCTTCAGCGCTCAGCTTTCTTCACAGTCCAACTCTCACATCCATACATGACCACTGGAAAAACCATAGCTTTGACTAGACGGACCTTTGTTGCCAAAGTAATGTCTCTGCTTTTTAATACGCTTTCTGGGTTGGTCATAACTTTCCTTCCTAGGAGTAAGGATCTTTTAATTTCATGGCTGCAGTCACCATCTGCAGTGATTTTGGAGCCCAGAAAAATAAAGTCAGCTACTGTGTCCACTGTTCCCCATCTATTTCCCATGAAGTGATGAGACCGGATGCCATGATCTTCGTTTTCTGAATATTGAGCTTTAAGCGGGGAGGACTAAACATAAACATGCAACTGGGTAAAGGACAACTCAGGGAGTTGTCAGTTTAGATCTGTGTTGAATAATATATGCCTGGTTTGCTTAATCCTGATGAGAGTGCATGAGAGAAGTTCTTCAAAGTGTTTCCTGAATTCTGTAACACATTTCTTTTAAATATTAATTTATTTATATTGCTTTATAATTTCTGCTTATAATTCCCTTAAATATCAAATATCTAGAGTTATCTACTGGTTACTCTTAACTTGATCTGAAATAACTATTTTCAAGTATATCAGCTTTTCGTTTTAGTGTACCATACAGTGTAACTGTACGTTACAGTGTACCAAAAAACTACCAAGATGAACTTTTTTTCTGAAAGCTTCAGTCTTTCTTCCTTTCTCACTAAGCTTTGATAGTAAGGACAGTTTGCTTTGTTGTAACTTTTGTGTCATGCTTTTTATTTACTAATTAAATATCTAAGAACTATCATTGTCATTCTGAATCTGGTGTTTGTGGTGACTCAGAGTTTTGAAAACCTATAGGCCTTCAGACTTGCTCATAGTGGTGTGTGGTGTCTGCCCAGTAGACATTTTTGTGCATGAACCTAGCTAATGTTGTGCCATCTCTCCTCTCCTGTCTTAATTCCTTCATATTTTTACCTTGGGATATGGCATATCTTTGGCGTACTTTCCTTTTTATGTAGTCATAGTACAGATTATAAAAATAGAAAGGTGGTAATAGATGTTTTCCTCACGAAAATTATAGAGATATTTCCAGTCACTTTTCAGAGAATAGAAATGTGGAACTTGTGCTGTACCCAAATTTGGTATAGCTGATAATTTATTCACTATAAATTAATGCTCTCCCCTTGCCTGAGCAGTAATTTAGTGTTTCTTTGAATGATTATTAGCTGAATCCCAAATTACTCCAATCAGTGTGCTTACCCCCAGTTCAAAAGAACTTTATTCTCTCTACTGAAGAGATTCTTCACTGTACATAGAAGATTATGGTTCCAGAGTCCTTAGCAAACCACAGGAAATGATTGACTAACAATACAGTTTTTGTAGTAGAATAGAGTGAGTCCTTTTCCTCTTTATTAGCAAACAATTAAATCATAAAAAATACTAGTTCAGATAAATATCATTGCTTTTTGAAATGCAAGCCTTAAATTGATTAAAATGAAATCTCTCTATCTGCTTGGAGGATTTGACGTTCTGTCTTATTCAGGGGGTGTACGTAATGTACATAGACCATGTCCTCTTGGTTTTACTGTTACTACAAAATATGTTGGAAAAAGACTAGTCTTAGCAAGTTTGTCTTCTTGCTTTGGATCTGGTGAGAAAATTGGGTGAACCTTAGCTGCAGCAGCAGCATGCCTTGAGTGTAAATCATGGGCACGTCCCTCGGGGTGGCTTGTATCCAAGTAGGATGACTCTCCTGTTTGCTGCTCCATGTTTCCAGTTTTAAAAGCCTCTGTCTCAGGAGACAATACCCTTGTGAGCCTTGCCTTACTGTCTTTTTCATCTCATATTTATGACTACATTTGATAGCATATTTTATAGCTTATTTCCCATGATTGTCTCAAATGAAATCAGAAGATAATGCTTGGCTTTCCTTTGAAGTGAGGGGTTTTTTTTTCTCTTGGTATCATTGCATTTTTGAGCATCTAACCCTATTATTTGAAATTAAGGTGGGTATTTGTATAAACTGTAGAACTATCCATCAGGAATATATTAGTTTGTACCAGTAAATATAAACAGCTTTATTCCTTAAAAAAAGAAAAGTTATTTTTTTTCTTACTCTTTAAATTAATGAAAGAATAATGAAGTTTATTATTCTGTAAATTTGTGTATGCTCTTGATAAAATCACGCCTCTGGAAATGGAATAAATTTATACTTTGCATTTCTCTGTTTTAACTTACACTTTACCTTTAGCAAAATAAGAAGGTATATATTATTATACCAGAGTAATGTTAATATTTTACTAACTTGAATTTTACAGTGTTTAGAAATTTTCAGTAAATTTGTTATTGTCTCCTGAATAAGTAGTTGAACATTTAAGCTGAGTTTAACTCAGATTAACTTGAATAAATTTTAATAGATTATACTACATTAGCTATTTAATTCTGAATGTAAATTAACTGCATCAATAGCTAACTATACTTGATTCTTTAAAGAGGAAAAGTAACCATTAATTTTTATTAAAATGTAAAATGATGCTTATTAACCAAAATGTTTAATTTCTTTGTTATAGTTTTGTTATTATTTTATAAAAATGTATTTATTCCCTTACCTTGAGAAGTGATGCTGATTTCTAACAACTAAATTCTACTACTTTAGCGAATACCTTTTCAAGACCAGGAAAGTGATCTTTAGGCTGAGAATTCCCAAATTATTGGGAATTACAAGATATCATAAGAATTATAAGATATCATCTTTGCTCAGATAGCTTTGTAAAATAAAATACAAAGATGAGGCCTTCTTTTCCTCATACTGTTTTAATGCACATTGAAATATGTTGCTTTTTCAGTATAATGTTTGTGGGGGAGAAAAGCATGCTTTCTTTTTTTCTGTTTGTATTTCAGCACCACCACCTCCACCACCATCAAGGGGAGGGCCGCCCCCTCCTCCCCCGCCTCCACATAGCTCGGGCCCTCCTCCCCCTCCTGCCAGGGGAAGAGGGGCTCCTCCTCCACCACCTTCGAGAGCTCCCACAGCTGCACCGCCACCACCGCCTCCATCCAGGCCAGGTGTAGGAGTCCCTCCACCACCGCCAAACAGGATGTACCCTCCTCCACTTCCAGCTCTTCCCTCCTCAGCACCTTCAGGGCCTCCACCACCACCTCCACCTCTGTCAGTGAGCGGGTCAGTGGTACCACCGCCTCCGCCCCCGCCTCCGCCTCCACCAGGGCCCCCACCTCCCCCTGGCCTCCCTTCTGATGGTGACCACCAAGTTCCAACTCCTGCAGGAAGCAAAGCAGCTCTTTTAGATCAAATTAGAGAGGGTGCTCAGCTAAAAAAAGTGGAACAGAACAGTCGGCCGGTGTCCTGCTCCGGAAGGGATGCACTTTTAGACCAGATACGACAGGGTATTCAACTGAAATCTGTAAGTAATCCATTCTTTTCAATCTAGACTACCTGTCTTCATGGAATTTTTAAAATATTATAAGATGTCTTTGGAAAGAAATCTTTTTTTTTTACTTTTTCTCTTGGTATTTTTTTTAACTCTATCAATTTCTAATATTTTTAATACCATAAAATGCACACATTTATACCTTTACCTGTGTAACCTATATTTCTGTATCAAAATACCACCCCAGAAAGTTCCCTCATGCCATGCCTCTCTCCCTTCTCAAAAAGAATCACCAATCTTATTTCTGTCACCATAGTTTTAGCTTGCCTATTATAGAACTTCATAAAGAGAATATTGCACTGTGTTCGAAATTGATTGTTCTAAACTTTTAAATAAAATTTAATTGTGAGAAAAATCTTTATTAAACTACACAGAAGTAAAAGTAGCAGTATTGAAACCAATCTTAATCATTTTGGTAAAGTCAGACCATTAACTTTATGAAAACTAAACTATATTTTAAAGTTTCTGTGTCTGAAATTTAGATTAGTAGGAATCAGACTCCACAGAGAATTGAAAGAATTTCTATAGTGATGGCAGATAATTTTGGATTCTCTGAGTTGGATGAGATCATCATTTCACCTTCTTCTAGAGCAGGGCTTCCCTGGTGACTCAGATGGTAAAGCATCTGCCTGCAGTGTGAGAGACCCAGGTTCGATCCCTGGGTCGGGAAGATCCTCTGGAGAAGGAAATGGCAACCCACTCCAGGACCCTTGCCTGGAAAATCCTGTGGACAAAGAAGCCTGGTATGGTACGGTCCATGGGGTCACAAAGAGTCAGACACAACTGAGTGACTTCACTTTCACTTAGAGCAAAGGTTACCAAACTTTTTTCTTTAAAGGACTAGACAGTAAACATTTTAGGCTTGCAAACTCATATAGTATGTTCCAGCTGCTCAGCTCTGCTGTTATACCACAGGTGCAACAGCCATACATGTTCTGTGAAAGCAGCCGTAGACAGCACATAAATAAATGGACGTGGTTACATTCTATAAAGCTGTAGTTATGGACACTGAAATTTGAATTTCAGATAATTTGCACATATCACAAATATTCTTTCATTTTTGTTTTCTTTCAACCATTTAAAAGTGTAGAAATCATTCTTAGCCTTAATAAAGTTATATAAAAAGACGAGGCAGACTAGATCTGGCCCATGCAATAGTTTCCTGACCCCTGACCTAAAGCCTAAGCTACCTAACATTCATACGCTTCCTCCAGACCTTTATATGTGGTCTCTCAGTTCTTGGAGGAACACTTTTCTGCAGGACTTAAGAGAGTTACAAATGATAGCTTTTTCTATGAAGTAAATGGAACAAAAAGAAGGAAATTTTTAATGGAAAATTATTTTGCAGTATGTAGAGAATTATAACTTCCTAAATCCTAGAAACTGTCTGGGAAGAAAATGACAGATCGGGAACACAACTAATTGAATGAAGGCATTTAAACATTAGCATAGCACAGATTTAAGAAACTTCTGGTCTTTAAAATGTGTTTAGATCTTTTCTTAACAAGTATCGAGAATGATACTTAGATCAGCCGACTAAAGGATTCTCAGGAACTTTGAATAGTTGTTAGCAGGCAGAATTATTGTCAAAATGACCACAGCCCAGATGAAGAGCAGATTTTCACAGGGCCATACCCTTTAGAATTTCAGGTACATAAGTTGACCCTTGGATAGCATGGGAGTTATATGTACCAGCCCCCTGAGCAGTCAGATGTGTGTATAACTTTTGACTCCCCCAAAACTTATTTACTAATGGCCTGTTGTTATCTGGAAGCCTTACAATAACATAAAAATTAACATATTTTGTATGTTTTCTATATATTATACTATATTACAACAAAGTAAGCTAGAGAAGAGAAATGTTAAGAAAATCATAAGAGAAAATACATTTACAGTACTGAATTGGATTTATTGATACTATAACTTTACATCATCTGCTCACAAGATGAATAGTCTGTTGGTACCTACGTCATTATTGGTCAATATTCTTTTATATGTATATATTCTTTATGTAATGCTAGATGTTATATGTAATATACTAGACATTGAAAATGAAAATATGAGAAATTTATAGTTATTTACAGGTATAACAATTCATACATTGATAATGATAATGATTGCTTTATGGTGGCCTAGTATATTCATATTATTAAAAATAAATTCATTATAAAATTTTTATGGCCTATATTCAGTTCAGTTCAGTCCAGTCGCTCAGTTGTGTCCGACTCTGCGACCCCATGAGTCGCAGCACACCAGGCCCCCTTGTCCATCACCAACTCCTGGAGTTCACTCAGACTCACATCCATCGAGTCAGTGATGCCATCCAGCCATCTCATCCTGGGTCGTCCCCTTCTCCTCCTGCCCCCAATCTCTCCCAGCATCAAAGTCTTTTCCAGTGAGCCAACTCTTCACATGAGGTGGCCACAGTACTGGAGTTTCAGCTTTAGCATCATTCCTTCCAAAGAAATCCCAGGGCTCATCTCCTTCAGAATGGACTGGTTGGATCTCCTTGCAGTCCAAGTCAAGAGTGTTCTCCAACACCACAGTTCAAAAGCATCAATTCTTCGGCGTTCAGCCTTCTTCACAGTCCAACTCTCACATCCATACATGACCACAGGAAAACCATAGCCTTGACTAGACGGACCTTAGTTGGCAGAGTAATGTCTCTACGTTTGAATATGCTCTCTAGGTTGGTCATAACTTTTCTTCCAAGGAGTAAGCGTCTTTTAATTTCATGGCTGCAGTCACCATCTGCAGTGATTTTGGACCCCCCAAAAATAGTCTGACACTGTTTCCACTGTTTCCCCATCTATTTCCCAAGAAGTGATGGGACCGGATGCTATGATCTTAGTTTTCTGAATGTTGAGCTTTAAGCCAACTTTTTCCCTTTCCTCTTTCACTTTCATCAAGAGGCTCTTTAGTTCTTCTTCCCTTTCTGCCATAAGGGTGGTATTATCTGCATATCTGAGGTTATTGATATTTCTCCTGGCAATCTTGATTCCAGCTTGTGCTTCCTCCAGCCCTGCATTTTGGATGATGTACTCTGCATAGAAGTTAAATAAGCAGGGTAACAGTGTACAGCTTTGACTACTCCTTTCCTGATTTACAGCTAGTCTGTTGTTCCTTGTCTGGTTCTAACAGTTGCTTCTTGATCTGCATACAGATTTCTCAAGAGGCAGGTCAGGTGATCTGGTATTCCCATCTCTTTAAGAATTTTCCACAGTTTGTTGTGATCCACACAATCAATGGCTTTAGTGTAGTCAATAAAGCAGAAGTAGATATTTTTCTGGAGCTCTCTTACTTTTTCAATGATCCATCAAATGTTGGCAATTTGATCTCTGGTTCCTCTGCATATTCTAAATCCTGCTTGAATATCTGCAAGTTCACGGTTCACGTACTGTTGAAGCCTAGCTTTGAGAATTTTGAGCATTACTTTGCTAGTATGTGAGATGAGTGCGACTGTGCAGTAGTTTAAACATTCTTTGGCATTGCCTCTGTTTATGATTGGAATGAAAACTGATCTTTTCCAGTCCTGTGGCCACTGCTGAGTTTTCCAAATTCGCTGGCATATTGAGTGCAGTGCTTTCACAGCATCATCTTTTAGGATTTAAATAGCTCAGCTGGAATTCCATCACCTCCACTAGCTTTTTTCATAGTGATGCTTCCCAAGGCCCACTTGACTTCGCATTCCAGGATGTCTGGCTCTCAGTGAGTGATCACACCATTGTGGTTATCTGGGTCATTAAGATCTTTTTTGTACAGTTCTTCTGTGTATTTTTACCACCTCTTCATAGTATCTTCTGTTTCTGTTAGGTCCATACCATCTCTGTCCTTGATTGTGCCCATCTTTGCATGAAAAGCTCCCTTGGTATCTCTAATTTTCTTGAAGAGATCTCTAGTCTTTCCCATTGTGTTGTTTTCCTCTATCTCTTTGCATTGATCGCTGAGGAAGGCTTTCTTATCTCTCCTTGCTGTTCTTTGGAACTCTGCATGATGATGGCATGATGATTACTTCCACTTCTTAAGTAGAAGTGGATCATCACAGAGGTATTCGTCATTGTTGTCTTCACACTGAGTAGGCTGTGGAGGAGGAGGAGGAAAAGGAGGGGTTGGTCTCCTATACCTAACTGCAGTAATAGCCTCATGAATTTCTTGTTCTTTTTTCATTATGATCCTTAATGCTGGATTCATTTATCCTTAAATGGTGGGCAGCTGCAAACCTCCATAGGTTTTATATGTTCTATAGAACATATCACACAATTCGGCTTTTTCTTGTAATGTCATGACTTTTCTCCCCTTCTTTGGAGCACTTACGGCATCACCAGTTGGCACTTCATATGGGTCCCATGGATTTATTCAAGGATTGCAGTATTGCGCTCAATCCAATGAAAAATAACATGAGAACTGCAAGAGATCACTTTTTACTGTGATGCACAATTTACTGGGGAGACAGACTGCTCACACTAGTGGAATCACAAGGAGTTTCAAGTAGATACTCATGCTTGGCTCGCTGAATTTAGCGACAGAAGGTATCAACAAGATTAGAGCAGTAGTATAGTGTGCTTTGCAATTAATCTTACGCAGTTATGATTTAAAACTGCATCTTTACATTTGTTTACATTTCTGTTAACAGGGAATGGTGCCATATATGTAGAGTTTCCCAAAGTCCCTGTGTGTGCATAAGCTTTAATAAATTCTAACTTCTTTCAATAGATTGTATGCAGGTCAGGAAGCAACAGTTAGAAGTGGACATGGAACAACAGACTGGTTCCAAATAGGAAAAGGAATATGTCAAGGCTGTATATTGTCACCCTGCTTATTTAACTTCTAGGTAGAGTACATCATGAGAAACGCTGGACTGGAAGAAACACAAGCTGGAATCAAGATTGCCGGGAGAAATATCACTAACCTCAGATATGCAGATGACACCACCCTTATGGCAGAAAGTGAAGAGGAATTAAAAAGCCTCTTGATGAAAGTGAAAGAGGAGAGCGAAAAAGTTGGCTTGAAGCTCAACATTCAGAAAACAAAGATCATGGCATCAGGTCCTATCACTTCATGGGAAATAGATGGGGAAACGGTGGAAACAGTGTCACACTTTATTCTTTTGGGCTCCAAAATCACTGCAGATGGTGACTGCAGCCATGAAATTAAAAGACGCTTACTCCTTGGAAGAAAAGTTATGACCAACCTAGATAGCATATTCAAAAGCAGAGACATTACTTTGCCGACTAAGGTCCGCCTAGTCAAGGCTATGGTTTTTCCTGTGGTCATGTATGGCTGTGAGAGTTGGACTGTGAAGAAGGCTAAGTGCCGAAGAATTGATGCGTTTGAACTGTGGTATTGGAGAAGACTCTTGGGAGTTCCTTGGACTGCAAGGAGATCCAACCAGTCCATTCTGAAGGAGATCAATCCTGGGATTCCTTTGGAAGGAATGATGCTAAAGCTGAAACTACAGTACTTTGGACACCTGATGCGAAGAGTTGATTCACTGGAAAAGACTCTGATGGTGGGAGAGATTGGGGGCAGGAGGAGAGGGGCACGATGGACATGAGTCTGAGTGAACTCCGGGAGTTGGTAATGGACAGGGAGGCCTGGCGTGCTGCGATTCATGGGGTTGCAAAGAGTCGGACACGACTTAGCGACTGAACTGAACTGAACAATAATAGATTTGCGTATACTTTATGGTAGTAAATGGTAAAGTAGACCTGTATCTACATATGTTTTATGTATTCATGACATGTCTAACTTTTTCTTAATTTTTTCATGTATTTGGGCAATGTGATTCATCTGTTAAGTTTTTTCAGATGTAGAAGATCTTTTAAGAATGTCCCAATGTATTTATTGAAAAAAAATCTGCATATAAGTGGACCCATGCAATTCAAACTCATGTTATTCAAGGGTAGCTATGTGTATGTTTGTGTAATTATTTAATATAGCTATGCTGTTTCATTTTTGATTATACCAGTAACATACTTTTCTGTGGATACTATCAGGAACAAAATTAACAAAATGAGTATTTTGTATAAATGACCACTCATTTTAATCAAAGTGTGCAGAGAGCAATACTTTCTAAGCTGCATTTTTTTCCTGCTTAGTTTCTACAGATTTCCTTTAGGCTCTTTTTTAATGGGGCTTCCCAGCTGGTAAAGAAATCCTGCAATGCAGAAGACCTGGGTTTGATCCCTGGGTTGGGAAGATGCCCTGGAGAAGGAAAAGGCTACCCACTCCAGTATTCTGGCCTGGAGAATTCCATGGACTGTATAGTCCATGGGGTGGGAAAGAGTCGGGAGTGTTGAAATCAGGGATTACTTTATATAGAAATTAGATTGTAATAAGATCCTTTTTTTTCTGTTTTAATGAGATCCTTTATTGATAGGGTTTTTTTTTTTAAAAAAGAAAACTTTTTATTTTGTATTGGGGTATAGTCGATTAACAATGCTGTAGTAGTTTCAGATGAACATTGAAGGGACTCAGACATGTTTATACATGTATCCATTCTCCCCCAAGCCCTGCTCCCATCCATGTGCTGTACAATAGGTCTTTGCTGGTTATCCATTTTAAATATAGCAGTGTGTACATGACCTTCCCAAGTCCCTAACCATCACGTCCCCCAGCATCCATAAGTTCATTTTCTAAGTCTGTGAGTCTCTTTGATGAGACCCTTTAATATTGATTTTTTCCCCCAAATGTAGTTTATATTAGATAAAGTAAACAGTACTTTAGTTGGGGAAAGTTAGTTGCCTTCTGAGGTACATTTTGAAGGCTACCCATCTGATATCCTGTAAGTTTCACATACATCAGAAAGAAGGTTCATTTTGATTTACAGTATATATATTGTCTCATAAATATTTATATTATAACTTTATATTAAATATAATATTTAAAATTATAAAGCTTATTAGCAAAGCTGATTTTTTCAGGAAAATATAAGTCTCTTTAAATACTCTTAACTATCTTAAAATGTGCTTCTCACCTAGTAACTTTAGGAATCTAAATATGTCCTCAGTTTTATAAAACAATATCCTTTGATAACTGTTTTAAAGTTTCTTATCAGCCAGTTTCTTATCAGTTTCTTATCATTGTGGATTAGAATGAACAGAAGTAACCCAACTTCAAGGGCAAGTAGCAAAAAGTTTTAATCTAAATTTGGAAATCTATTGATGACCTATACATTAAGAATGGGAAATATATCTTGCATAAGTCTTTTAAAGCAGCAATTTTGTTTTTTTGGTTTTTTCTTAATTCAGTTAATCCTATCCTGGGCTTGATTGTTTGCTTTCTTGGTTTTATTTTGTTTTAAAATAATGAAGTGATTGTAAGAGAGAAAGATTTTCTGGAGAGAGAGACTTTTTGCTAAGGATGTATTACTCAGTTTTGCTAACTTTCCTTTCCAAGGTAACTGATGCCCCAGAGTCTACACCACCAGCACCTGCACCCACTTCAGGAATTGTAGGTGCATTAATGGAAGTGATGCAGAAGAGGAGCAAAGCCATTCATTCTTCAGGTATATTTGCATGTGTATACGTATAGTTAGTAAATTTGAATATTTGAAGTTCTGTTTCTCTTTTTATTCTATGACACAGTCTTTTCTAGATTTTCTTCCTGCTATTGTATAACTTATTGATTTAGGTTCTCAGACATATTTTAAGAAGTTGTCACTGTGACTAGTGTCTGTTTGAAGCTTAGTGGATGCTATGTCATAACCATAAATTGGAAGAACAATTTTGGCAAAAATGGCAGTTTTGTTTCCCAAACTAGAAGTATTAATAGAATGCCTGGCAAACAACTTCTTAAAAAAGACTTGACATTCCTGTATCTCATTCCTGAGACATCCTTGTGACTTAAGAAATTTAGGTTTCCATGATTTGTAAGAATTGGGACTGAGAAATGAGATAAATTATATTGTTTCTGGGGTTTGCTAAAGAACCCTAGTTTTTTGTTTCATCTTTTTTGTTTTTTCCCAAAACATTATTTGAATAAAATAGTTTGTACTTGTGGTTGTTAAACATATGCACACCACCGAGAGAATATGGGTTTTGCTGCGGTAATGGTTGAGATTTACTGAAGAGCGTGATGTACTAGAAGCAGATCTTTGTTCTTATTACATCTGTTATTTATTCTCTGTGGTGGGCCTCAGTTCTCCAGTTTGTTACATGGAGAGATTTGATAAATCAGATTGATATGAACGGCAAATTATTATGCAAATAACCAGCAGGTTGCTGAGCACTTAGTAGGTGCTCAATAAATGTTGTTTTCTTTCTGTTTATTTCCCCTTAAGGATGTGAATGTCTATGATGCTTTAGCAACATTTATTTTCCTTAAATTGGCATTTTTATTTCTATACTGTGCTAAAAAGATAGAATAGGCTAATTCAGTCCACAAGTATTTATTGTGAGATAATAAGAGAAAAGGAAAAATCCCTGCCTTTATGGAGCATGCATTCCAGTAAGAAAGAGAGAGACAATAAATAAAACAAATTAGAAAATATGTACTTTAAATAGGGATATGTACTAAGGACAGAAAGTAAGCAGAAAAGGGAAAAGACTAACAGACTGTGAGAGAGAATTTCATTTATCATAGGATAATGAGGTTTACCTAAGATATCATTTGAGAAAAGACTCAAAGGAGTTCAGGGAGTAAACCATGTAGAAAACAGGAAAGTATGTACAGCCAGTACAAACTCCCTGAGGTCAGTAGGGGTGGAACAAGAAGAAGAATAATGAAGAAAGAGAAAGAAGAATAAGGAAGAAAAATATAAGGAAGTAGTACGAGAGGTGGCAGGAAGCCAAGAGTAAGGCTTTGGAGTGGGAAGACACTGGAAGGTTCTTAGCAGCGTAATGAGTGGCAGTGATCCAAGCAAGAGATGATGCAGGTTTGAATCAGATTGGTAGCTCCTGAGAAGTGGTTGGATACTAGTTATACTTTGAATGTGGATAACATTGGGTTTTTTGATGGATTGAAAACAAGGTTTGGGAAAAAAGGAGTGATGGATGAGTCTGAGGTTTTTGACCTGAGCAACTGAAGGAGTGACGTTTTCATTAATAGAATGGAGAAAGATTTAGGAGGAGCAAGTTTGAAAGGAAAGATAGGAATTTGATTCTGTACATATTAAATTTGAGATACTTACTAAAAATTTAACAGTAGATATTGAGTAGGCATTTGGTTATGAGTCAAATTCAGGGGAGAGATGTGAACTGTTAATATAAATCTGCATGTCATTAAGTACGTGGTATTTAAAGGTACAGAACTGGGTGAGATCAACAAAGTGGGTATAAACAGAGAAAAGAAAGTCTAAGAGTTTGGAGGACTGGCGAATGTGGTATCTTAGAAGTCAGGAGGAAAAGTTTGAAGGAGGGTGTGGTGATCATCTGGGTCAGATGGGTGTGATGGGTCACAAAACTGAGAACAGAAAATTGAGCTTTAGCTTTAGGAGAAGGGAAGGGCTACCCACTCCAGTATTCTGACCTGGAGAATTCCATGGACTGTATAGTCCATGGGGTTGCAAAGAGTCGGACACGACTGAACGACTTTGTGTTCAAGTTCACTTTTAGTGATAGTAGGTCTTTGGTGACTGAGAAAGAGCAGTGCCAGTGGGTTTAAGAGAGAATCAGGGTAGAGAAAGAGATTGGGTATTGGGGTGCCTACTCTGTTTCCTTTATGGCTTAGTGCTGATGCAGTTCCTACCTGTCACTGGAATTATAACTGAAATCAGCTAAACAATGTGCAAGTATATATTTTTTTTACAGCTTTTCTTATGATATGTGTGTTGATTCAGAGAAAGTGAAGTTTTAGTTGCCCAGTCTGATTCTTTGCAACCCCATGGACTGTAACCCACCAGGCTCATCCCTGCATGGAATTCTCCAGGAAAGAATAGTGGAACGGGTAACCATTTACTTCTCCAGGGGATCTTCCCAACCCAGGGATTGAACCAGGTCTCCTGCATTGTGGGCAGATTCTTTACCATCTGAGCCACCACCCTGCTGATTCAGAGAGATCAACTCATGTGATTTTACACATAAGGAAGCACAGGTTGAAACTGGTTCCATAGAGATTAAGGAACTACTCTTTCAGTTCAGTTCAGTTCAGTCGCTCAGTCATGTCTGACTCTTTGCGACCCCATGAATTGCAGCACTCCAGGCCTCCCTGTCCATCACCAACTCCCAGAGTTCATTCAGACTTGTATCCATCAAGTCAGTGATGCCATCCAGCCATCTCATCCTCTGTCGTCCCCTTCTCCTCCTGCCCCCAATCCCTCCCAGCATCAAAGTCTTTTCCAATGAGCCAACTCTTCGCATGAGGTGGCCAAAGTACTGGAGTTTCAGCTTTAGCATCAGTCCTTCCAAAGAAATCCCAGAGTTGATCTCCTTCAGAATGGACTGGTTGGATCTCCTTGCAGTCCAAGGGACTCTCAAGAGTCTTCTCCAACACCACAGTTCAAAAGCATCAGTTGTTCGGCACTCAGCCTTCTTCACCGTTCAACTCTCACATCCATACATGACTACTGGAAAAACCATAGCCTTGACTAGACGGACCTTAGTTGGCAGAGTAATGTCTCTGCTTTTGAATATGCTATCTAGGTTGCTCATAACTTTTCTTCCAAGGAGTATTTTATTGATTCATTTTAAACCATTTTAGTAACTGGATTCCTCCAGGTTGTATTTTAGAAGTTGAATAGCAAGAATTATGTAATGTCATTTTATTCATGTGTATGTTTTAATTGTCTTACTGATTATCTTCTAGATGAAGATGAGGATGAAGATGATGATGAAGATTTTGAGGATGATGATGAATGGGAAGACTGATCTATATATTATATATATATATATATTTTTAAGGTGAAATACTAAACACTACTTTCTGTCTATGGATTCTGTAAAATTATCATGTAAATGTTCTACCAATTTGCTGTATATTTTTGTTGCCTTTTTGCTTTTTTTTAATTAATCTGTGCAATACCTCATTTAATCTGTAAGGGTTTGTCATAATCCTCTGCAAAGCTACTCCCTGTGACTGTGTGCACGTTTACACCAGGATGCTCACTTGATTTGTGAGTGTTTTTCATCCCATCAACAAGGGAGTTTAAATATTATATGTGAGACTGACAAAAACCTTAATGTAATTTAGCTATAATGCCAGAAGGAAAACACTATTTTCATACCCTACTTTTTCTGTACCTAAATTTTCTTATTAAAATCTAGTATAGCACTACATTCTTTTTTAAGTGATGCAAACCTTAGTTTATTTAGCCCCTTCTTTTTGAACACATGCCACATGAATGTTGAAACTGATACATTGCACAGTTCTCTAGACAGCATTACACTGATGGAGGTTCTCAAATTTTAGCAATATGCTCTACATAAAATCACTACAGAGATGCTAGTTGGGAAAAGGAGTAACACACCTCTTACAGCAATATTGCCTATTGTTGTACAGATCTGGTGTTTGGAGGCTGGAATCATAAGGAGCCCTTGCATCCCTAATACTTGACTGAGGTTATTTTTGTGTTATAGTAAATGTGGCAGGCTCTTTTTGGCAAAAATTTTTAAAAAGTATTTTTGGTATTATTCTGAAAGAAAAATTAAGATGTTAAAGTTTAGGGGATCTTAGAGATAATTCCATACTACATGAACTGAAGGAGGCTATACATTGTGGTATTTGATTAATTCACTATAAAATTCAGAAAAGTATAAAAATGAGGTAGGATTAAGTATTTATATTTTGCAGTCTGTATGGATTGAGATATTCAGAAATACCAACCATAGAAATTTAACTAATTGGTAAAGGTATACCCTATAATAGTGAAACTATAATATGCTGGGTGTTTTTTTTTTTTTAATTTTGATAATTTCTCAAGGTTTTTGTCAAATGTCAGGTGAAGGGTTACCTTTTTCTTAAAAGATTGGTGGTCCCAATGTCAAGTTTCTTGGAACGCAAAACCAAATGATAGATTTTTAAAAAGCAAAAATAAAACTTTACAACCTGCATATTTGTTATATATGCTACATGGTGTGTTAAAATTAGGGTTTCCTTGCCTCTCTACAGTACACTAGTCTGCCTAAGGGTGATTGTTTCATATATATAGCATTAATTATCATACCTCCTACTTTAAATTTTAGGTAGAAACATGATCTGATTTAAATACAGACACCTATTTTTCTCACATTGAGTCATATACAGAATGTAGTTCCAAATGTATTTCATTACTATAGTCACAATATCTGACTAAAAATTAAGCTCTCTATAATTGTACCGACCAAAATCTAGTTATTGGCATGATCTTGACAGGCTGGACCTGCAAGATGTGGCTTGAATTTTAACCAGTTATCATATAATCTCTAGTGATCATGCATCTAGTTATCATGAGAAATAATTTAAAAGGTTTTGTTGCTGAAAGCAGTAAGTGGTGCAGTACAATAGTTAAGTTATTCAGAGAATGTTACCTACCTTGCAGGAATAATTTAAGCTCATGGGAAAGATTCTAGACTTTTTGTTTCTTGCAAAAAAACAGTGCCCTCTGCTGCTAAAAACCTTTTTCTGCTTACTTTTTTTTTTTTTTTTAATTGTGGCTTAATCTCTGTGGGTCTGGTGTGGATGAGGCTGGACAACAACTAACCAATAAAATTAGGAATTTGTGCAAATGGTAAATAGAACGTTTAATTATTTTAAGTAATATTGATCATTTTCCTTCTTGTTTCTTTCTTTTAGACATTATATAAATTTTTTACAATATCTTGGAAATGTCTTTAATGCCAACTTAAGATATCTGTTCACTTTGGGGCAAGGAATGCAGGGTTTTCTAGCTAACTTTGTCATGATAAAAATGTATCAGGAGCTGCTCTGAGCAGAGGATATCAAATCTTCGAATTGGAAACACAATTCTAAACATGTAAGATGGGTATAAAATTTGCCAGTGGTAAATGAATTTATTCTTTCTTCTTAAAGGGAAAAAAAATAAGACTTTTGTTGTTGCACAAAGTCTAAATTAATACTGGTTGAAACACAGCAGCTGTGGGATTCGGCCCAGGCATGAAGACTAAATCCGCTTTAGTGTAAAGGTTGCATGTTTTCAGTCCTCCACCACCTCGCACCGTGGACAGCGCTATACCTGTGCGTCGTCTGAGAGCTTCCCACATGCACTCCAGCTAAATGATTGTCTGATAGCCTTCGCATTTAACAAACTAGCATGAGGCTTTTTATATCTAAACGCTATGTGATAGACAATTTCAGCTAGCCACATATTGTATGTATGAGATTCATAAAGACTTTCAATCATTCATTTCCATTTATCAACTGAAATTTTGTTTAGTATGTGAATTTTTTTTTTGAAATGTATAGTGAATAGGATGTTGCACTGGTGGCAATTCATCATGGAGCATAATAAAATTAATTTGACCCAAATAGTATAAAATAGTGTGTTTTTATTTGTTTATTGTTAGATTAAAATGGTAAAAAAAAAAAAAATTCAAACTGTTTAGTAATGGATTCACAGCAGTGAATGGAAATGGTTGAAGTCCAACTGCATGCCCTGAGAGTTGGAGTGTGCCATTAAATAAACTTGGTGAGCAAAAGAATGTTACACCCTGTTCTGCCGGGAAACGTGACAGCTGCTCAGCTGTTCCCCTGGGAGCCACTGCTGTGGTATACAGAGTGTTCACATTGCAAGGTCACATTGGAACTCGTGCACACCGAAAATGTTATGCTTTCCTAAATCAGAGTGATAGTGGAGTTTACTGGTAGTTTCAGTAAAAGCCAAATACAGTAATTCGTGTGGAAGGAACTTAAAGAGCTTGCTATCAAAGGTGGTGCTTACTTTTAAACAGGAAATTCAGTTTTTGATAAATAGAATTTTCTGTTCTACTGACCCTGGCACAAGTGGGTGTCTGAAGATTAAGCTGAGTTGTGGAATCTGTTGTGTAGGATGCTACAAAATGTATTCTAAAAGCATTAGTCACATTTAAACATTTTCCATAATGGTATGTCCTATTACAAATTTGTTTCTGTTATAAAAATGTGAACCCTTAAGAATGTATTAACCATACTTTTAAAAAGTTTTTTAAAGAAGAAGTGCCTTATAATTGCTCTTGTCACATTATATTTATCTATTCAATGAAGAAATTCCTGAAATCACTTACTCTGCTTTAGAAATGGAGTTCTTAAAGGACAGCTATAGGGAGAAGGCCTATTACAGTACAATGGAAAGTTCTTTATGGAAATTTTACTTAACGTACTTAACCTTATTGACACTGTCACATCATACCTCCAAAACAACATACTGTTGATAATCTCTTGTTCTTTTATTCTTGGATTTTTTTCCTTTAAGTATGCTTTTTAGTGAAGCTGCTAGAAAAAGGCATAATAACCTGGCTCTTATGAATATGATGGGGAACTTACTTTGAAGTTAATGTTAAGACTGTCTGTACCTTTTGTATGTGCTGCATGGCAACTTCCTTTGCCATGAGGGAACCCATTGAAAATTTTGGATTTATAAATAACAAATCTGCATAAATCAACAGCAGCTTAATTTTTTTTTTAATTTACACAATGATCAGGCTTGCCTGATGGCTCAGATGGTAAAGAGTATCCCTGCAATGCAGGAGACCCATGTTCAATCCCTGGATTGGGAAGATTGCCGGAGAGGGAAGTGGCAACCCACTCCAATATTCTTGCCTGAAGAATTCCATGGACAGAGGAGCTTGGCAGGCTACAGTCCATGGAGTTGCAAAGAGTTGGACACAACTAAGTGACTATCACTCACTCAACTCACTAAAAAAGAAATGTTAATTTGCACCAGTGATCAGTCTATTGATTCATATATAGTACTACATTTTACACAAGTCCAGTATAAGTCTAAACCAGCCATGTGTACCACTGTCAAGATCAGTCAAGATATGAATAACAGTTACTTTGAGTAAAATATAACAGTAGCTTATAGGTGGTTTCTAGCTTAGGTGTTTGCATATTGGGGCATTTCTGGTAAATTTGAAGTACTCTTAATTTTTTAACAACTGTAAAAATTTCTTTAGGATTTTTTAAAATTTGTTAAGAACTACAATTTTAGGAGTATCAAATTATGGAAATTGAAGTTCCACGTGTCATATCGGCATTTTTTAATCTTGAATTTGGTTGGCATGTCTTGACCTAAATTCAGTTTTATCATAGTTCTTGCTAGATGTTTGAGGATTTTCATCAAGGCCAGCATCAATATCTCCTTATTTAAACTCATTATTAAAATTAAATATATGATGGGCATTAAAATATAACAATAGTCTCTGATCCCTTCCTTCCTTAAATCTAAAATACTTAGGTCACAACTGAAAAACAGTTGGGAGACCGTCGAGTTATATCAAGCATATACTCATATCCTGGATGAGAGAGTATCTGGGGTAGTTGAGGGACTTGCTTGAGTCCCACTAGAGCCAAATATTAATAGTAGAAGCCAGGTCTGACTACTAAATCAGTTGATCTTTTCCATATACCATAATACTGTTTTCTTCTTGTTTTCACTGTTTTCCTTAAGTTGTGGATAAATTGCAGATTTATTTTGTTTCTGGAAGATTTACGGCTACAAATTTCACCCTTTTTCACATGTCAGCTGGGTGTTGATAAAAGCCTCTAGCTTCCTGTTCCCGTCTTTGCCTAGTAAAGCTGGCTGGCTTTGAGGAGCCAGCCCCTGACTCTCAAGCATGTGATAGTATCTTGGCTCAGTGATAGCAGTCACCCTACATTGTCCAAGCATTCAGTCAGCACAGGACACTTCTGTCATTTAGTACTGAGTTGAAAACAAATTGAGGTTTTTATTCTACATCCAAATTCTTTTCATTAGGTTCTTGTAAATGGGCATTGCCTTTATTTAAACAAAAGTGTTTTGTAAACCCTTATGGTCAGTAGCCTGACAGAAAATTACTTTGAGAATGTATTAATCTTTCTGCCTAATTATCAGTCAACAGCTGTACTGTCAATTTAAAGACCAGGAGTTCTTCCAAGGAGCACAAGGACAAGCTGGACACTTGAAATCCAACTTTTTGCTTCTCTTATTGTTGACACAGGAGAATTCTAACTAGGTTGCATGTACTTCACCTTTGCTGTAAAAGGGACAGGAAAATAAAATATATCTAGTATTTGTGGTGTTGAAAGAAATTAAGTGAAAGGAAAAGACATAATCATGTCCACTTTAGGGAGATCAACAAAGCCGCTCATAACGTCTCAATTCTGTAGTTGTCTATTTGACAATTTGGGTCCTTAAATCAGCTTCCAGGCCTAAAGAGAAACAACCCTTTTTTTTTTTTTTTTGAGTGGGAGTCTAAGGAGGCAGAGCATAGAAAAGAATTTTGTGTGTGTTTGTCTACACAGAATTTGTGTCTCCAGCCATTGTTTTTAAGACTGGGATTGAGAGAAAGCAAGTAAAATTAAGTGGGTTCGAATCTCCATTTTGAAGGATAATAACTAGTTAGGGAGAAACTGGTGCAATAGAATATTTGAGTTCTGTTTGTTTATTGAGCAAGGACGTAAGTGTAGAAGGGCCAACTTCTTAGTTGTATATTCAACCAAGGCTCAATATAATCCATTCAGATAGAAAATTTTTAACTTTCTTAAAAACATTGCCAAACTTTGCTGTGGGTATTTGCTGAAGGTTGTGATGTAGGTAACATTAATAGTTAAGTGATTATGACAGTCAAATAAACCTTATCCTAAAACTACTTTCCAAGCCACCTGTAAAGGATCTGTTGTTATAGTCTTGTTTTGTTCATGCATTAATGCCTCCAAATCCCTGTACTAAAGCTTTTTATTTTTTAATTTTTTATTTAAATTTTTTTAAATTGTATTTTTTAAATTTTTTATGCCACACCATGCAACTTGTGTGATTTTAGTTCCTCAGCCAGGGATCATGGCAATGAGAGTGCAGAGTCTGAACAACTGAACTACCATTTTATATAAGGGACTTCAGCAGACTTGAATTTGGTATCCATGGAATTCCAAATCCTCTGTGGATACTGAGGGATGACTGTGTATTTTTCATGTTTCCTCACTTCCCAGCTAACTGAATATTAAACCAATCATTATTCCGTTGGTTATTCCAATAGCCTGCTTGGGAAAAGATGGTAGGGAGATACCATTTATGCATTTGAGTTCCATTTTGATTCTATAAAACTTACTCCTCTAGTCATTATGTACAGTAAGTTCAGTTGCTCAGTCATGTCCGACTCTTTGTGACCCCATGGACTGCAACACACCATGCCCTGTCCATCAATCCCAGAGTTTACTCAAACTCGTCCATTGAGTCAATGATGCCATCCAACCATCACATCCTCTATCATCCCCTACTCACATCCTCAATCTTTCCCAGCATCAGGGTCTTTTCAAACTTCACCTCAGGTGGCCAAAGTATTGGAGTTTCACCTTTAGCATCAGTCCTTCCAATGAATGTTCAGGACTGATTTCCTTTAGGATGGACTGGTTGGATCTACTTGCGTCCAAAGAACTCTCAAGAGTCTTCTCCAACACCACAGTTCAAAAGCATCAATTCTTCGGGGCTCAGCTTTCTTTATAGTCCAACTCTCACATCCATACACGATTACTGGAAAAACCATAGCTTTGACCAGATGGACCTTTGTTGGCAAAGTAATGTCTCTGCTTTTTAATAAGCTGTCTAGGTTGGTCATAACTTTTCTTCCAAGGAGAAAGCATCTTTTAATTTCATGGCTGCAGTCACCATCTGCAGTGATTTTGGAGCCCCAAAAATAAAGTCTGCCCCTGTTTCCACTCTTTCCCCATCTATTTGCCATGAAGTGATGGGACCGGATGCCATGATCTTCATTTTTTGAATGTTAAGCTTTAAGCCAACTTTTTCACTCTCCTCTTTCACTCTCACTCTTTCAAGAGGCTCTTTAGTTCTTCGCTTTCTGCCATAAGGGTGGTGTCATCTGCATATGTGAGGTTATTGATATTTCTCCCGGCAATCTTGATTCCAGCTTGTGCTTCATCCAGCCCAGCATTTCTCATGATGTACTCTGAGTATAAGTTAAATAAGCAGTGTGACAATATACAGCCTTGAAGTACTCCTTTCCCTATTGGGAACCAGTCTGTTGTTCCATGTCCAGTTTTAAGAGTTGCTTTTTGACCTGCACTCAGATTTCTCAGGAGGCAGGTCAAGTGGTCTAGTGTTCTCATCTCTTAGAATTTTTAAGGCTTTGGCACAGTCAATAAAGCAGAAGTAAATGTTTTTTTGGAACTCTCTTGCTTTTTTGATGATCTAATGGATGTTGGCAATTTGATAACTGGTCCCTCTGCCTTTCTAAATCCAGCTTGAACATCTGGAAGTTCTTGATTCACATACTATTGAAGCCTAGCTTGGAGAGTTTTGAGCATTACTTTGCTAGTGTGTGAGTATGCATATACATATATTCATTTTTAAGATTCTGTTCCCATATTGTTCATTACAGAGTTTTAAGTAGTGTTCCCTGCCGGGAGCCGCCATGGGAGATCCCACTCATGACAAAGGTCATGTGGAAGAGAACTGTTAAGCAAGGCTTCAGAACTCAAGGGGCTCCCTAGGCTTTCTCAAGCATCTACCCCAAAACCAGAATCTGTCTGTTTTACTGTTCCATGACTTTCCCCAACTCCTCTGACATTAACAGGGGACTGACCCTGACCACCTTTCTCTGGAGAAAATCAACTTAGGGCTATAGCTAATAAATCTCCTGGACATGAGAGGAATATTTTGAATCTAACCCACTCTATTAGCATTCTAGCTTGCTTGGCAGGTATATCCAGACTCTTACAGCTATGCATACAATTATTTACAGCCTCCCAACTGTGAGAAGCATAGAAAGCCTAAAACATAGAGCCTTTGAAGGAGTTAAAAGTTATTAGAGTAGTGCTACTGCTGATGTAGGATTTCGTTATTGAGCCAATAGTTGTTGCTAAGTTCCCATATCTCTTATCCACTGTGCACCTGGGAATGCATTAGTTAACATAGTGAGAATGCTAGAAAAACAAGTGTAGCCTTGAATTTAACCATATCAGACTGTTGAGCTAATTGGTTCTTTTTTGTAACTCACTGCACCTTTGCTCTGTGTAAAACGTAACTCTGTTTGGCATTTTTCTGAGGCTGACATAGATTAGAAATATAAAGAAAAACACTTTTAGGGAAAATAAGTTTTCTAATTGAGCAGCCTTTATCAAAAGAGGGTCATAAAATGTTCACAGGCCTCCAAGGCCAGAAGATACTGTACACAGCATCTTTTGTGAGAAAGGTATGCAAAAAATCATGGTTTCGATAAGGGCAACACTGCTGGAATGTTGGGCTGACTCTGTATGACCTTGCATCTTTCATTTCCCTCTATGTGCGAAAAAGGTATATAAGTCCCATTTAAAAATAAAGCTAGGGGCCTCGCTGATCAAAGCAGCTTGGTCTCCTCGTGTCAATCATTTTCTTCTTACTCTGTCTTTCAGGCTTGTTCCCATCTGGAGTACAGAAGTCCGCCGTGTCTACTTATTTGCCTGGGTTTCTAAGACCTGAACCGGCACTCCTTCGGGAGGCCGGGAGGGCACCTGTGGCCTCACGTAGACGGTGCAAGTCTCTTGTCTTGAGACTTTATTGACTTTCTGTATAAACCAAGGAACATCAGCCTCTTTTCTTCTCTCCTCTATTTTCTTATCTACAACATTCTTAACTATCTCTCTCTCTAAATCAATCTCAATCGCCGACGCCGTTTCTCCTTCGGGTTTCCCTGGATCCTGCAGGGGCTGGACCCCGGCGGTTCCCTATGCTATACAGTAAGTTCTTATTATCTATTATATTTTTCATTTTTATTGAAATATAGTTGATTCACAATGTTATACCAGTCTTCTTTACAGCAAAGTGACTCAGTTATACACATATACAGCCTTATGTAATATTTTTTCCATTATGATTTATTACAAGATATTAATATAATTCCCTATGCTATACATTAGGACCTTGATGTTTATAAACCGAACTATTTTAAATGATTGTTGTTACTGTAATTTGGAAGTAGGCCTCAAGATAAATCTCTCATTCCATGTATTAATATATTTCTACCTTAGGGTAATAAATTCATGTGACCACATAATTTTAAGACCCATTGAAAGATCAGGCTTCCGTCTCAACCCAGTCTTCCAGAACCCTAGTAGGTTTTTGTAGTTTGTTACCTTGACGCAACTAGGAATAGAAAGTGTGTGTGCATGCTAAGTTGTTTCAGTTGTGTCAGACTCTTTGCCACCCTATGGGACTGTAGCCTGCCAGGATATTCTGTCCGTGGAATTCCTCACATTTTAACAATGATATCAACTCATGAGAATTGTTCTGACAAGTCTGGAGAAGCAAAATTGATGCTATGTCAAGATCAAAATATAGAAACCTTTTCCCCAAGTTTTGGTTTCCATGCCTTAATTCCCAATGGCTTTTTTTTTTTTTACAGCATCTTCCCCAAAGATAGAAACTACTACACAATGTTGACTAGGAAACTGGAAGAAGCAACAGGTTTCAGAAAATTACGAGGCTGCTTCCCAGTCTTCAGTTACTGCTTCTCCTGAAAGCATTGTCCCCTTAAGTCATCCTCTAGCTTTTCTTTTTCTCGGACTCAAAGCAACAACCTCTATTCTGCTCACCTCTCCTGGAAATTATCCAGCCCAATGTTTTGCTATTGTTGCATAGTTCCAGTCATCCCTCCCCCATGACCGAAAATAATCATTGGCAACCAAGAGGGCTAGCTAGGGAGTGTAAAGTGCACAGAAGAGGACTGGGTTTGGCACGTGTGAGTTCTTGAAGCTTGTGAGGTATTACTGGGACTTGGGGAGGCACAGAGAAAGTTGGCTTCTTCTAAGTATTCATAATAGCAAGAATACCTTCAAGCAAGGACTACCCTGGTGGTCCAGTGGTTAAGACTACGCTTCCACTGCAGGAGGTGTGGATTTGATCCCTGGTTGGGGAAATATTAATAAGATCTTGTGGCCAAAAAGAGGGGGGAGGTGGGAAGAACACCTTCAAATATTGGTTCTGCTTTGTATGGGGAGTACATTACCTTCCCACACAAATGTTTTTCTAATAAACACTGTCCTCAGAGGGCACTGTCAACACTTGCTTGCAATTCCCGGTGTAGATTGATTTCTGACTTCCTCAGCGAGGCATCCCCTGGCCCTGTCGCCTGTCTGCAGAGGGTACTGCAGTGTGAGCACCCAGCTAGTTCAGACCAAACCACTTTTTGATGATAATGGTGAAGCCAGTAAAGGGGCTTCCAGAAGCCCCTTGGCTGTGCTTTTGCCACTGCCAGACCTTTCATCACTGAGATGCTGAGAAAAATCAGGTTTAAAGGGACCATCATTTCCAGGCAAGAATACTGGAGTGGCCATTTCCAACGCCAAAGGATCTTCCCAACCCAGGGATCAAGCCTACATCTTCTGCATTTCCTGCATTGCCAGGCAGATTCTTTACCAATAGTGCCACCTGGGAAGCCCCATAATATTAATACTAACCACTCTTCATTGGAATACTTAGTAAGTTGGGCATGACATGAAATGTTTTACATGAAAGAGTTATTATTCCAATCTTTTAGTCAAGCAAATGCAAAGTTGAGTTAAACAATTGGCGCAAAGTTAAATAGTAAATAGGGGCTTCCCTGGTGGCTCAGATGGTAAAGAGTCTGTCTGCAATGCAGGAGACCTGGGTTCCATCCCTGGGTTGGGAAGATCCCCTGGAAAAGAGAATGGCAACCCACTAGTATTCTTGCCTGGAGAATCCCACAGACAAGAGAAGCCTGGTGTGCTACAGTCCACGGGGTTGCAAAGAGTTGGACATGATGAGTGGCTAACACATATAAATAGTAGATGGCAGAGCTGAGCATCAGGCTTAGGTCCCACTTAATACAAAAGATGTACCCTAAACCACTGTAGTTCTCTGTCTCCTAAGAGCATTGACACCAGTAATGATCTGAATAAACAATTAAAATATTACTCCCTTATCTTTACTCAAATGTAGAAGGCTTGGGGTTGTTCTGCTTTTGCAATGCAAAGACCCAGAGGGAAATGCTGTCACACTCTTCAGTTCAGTCGCTCAGTCATGTCCAATTCTTTGCAACCCCATGGACTGCAGCACACCAGGCTTTCCTGTCCATCACCAACTCCCAGAGCTGGCTCAATCTCATGTCCATTGAGTCAGTGATACCATCCAACCATTTCATCCTCTGTTGTCATCCCCTTCTCCTGCCTTCAATCTTTCCCATCATCAGGGTCTTTTCCAATGAGTCAGTACTTCCCATCAGATGGCCAGAGTATTGGAGTTTCAGCTTCAGCATCAGTCGTTCCAATGATTATTCAGGACCGGTTTCCTTTAAGATCGACTGATTTGATTACCTTGCAGGCCAAGGGGCTCTCAACAGTCTTCTCTAACACCACAATAAAAAGCATCAATTCTTTGGCGCTCAGCTTTCTTTATAGTCCAACTCTCACATCCATATATAACTACTAGAAAAACTATAGCCTTGACTAGACGTACCTTTGTTGTTGAAGTAATGTCTCTGCTTTTTAATAGCTGTCTAGGTTGGTCATAACTTTTCTTCCAAGGAACAAGCATCTTTTAATTTCATGCCTGCAGTAATTTTGAAGCCCCCCGAAATAAAGTCTCTCACTGTTTCCACTGTTTCCCCATCTATTTGCCATGAAGTGATGGGACCAGATGCCGTGATCTTCGTTTTTTGAATGTTGAGTTTTAAGCCAGCTTTTTCACTCTCCTCTTTCACTTTTATCAAGAGGGCCTTTAGTTCTTCGCTTTCTGCCACAAGGGTGGTGTCATCTGCATAACTGAGGCTACTGATATTTCTCCCAGCAATCTTGATTCCAGCTTTTGCTTCATCCAGCCCTGCATTTTGCATGATGTTCTCTGCATGTAAGTTAAATAAGCAGGGTGACAATATACAACCTTGACGTACTCCTTCTCCTGTTTGGAACCATTCTGTTGTTCCATGTCCAGTTCTAACAGTTGCTTCTTGACCTGCATACATTTCTCAGAAGGCAAGCAAGGTGGTCTGGTATTCCCATCTCTTTAAGAATTTTCCACAGTTAGTTGTGATCCACACAGTAAAAGGCTTTGGTATAGTCAATAAAGCAGAAATAGATGTTTTTCTGGAACTCTCTTGCTTTTTCCATGATCCAGCGGATGTTGGCAATTTCATCTCTGGTTTCCTCTGCCTTTTCTAAATCCCGCTTGAACATCTGGAAGTTCTCGGTTCATGTATTGTTGAAGCCTAGCTTGGAGAATTTTGAGCATTACTTTTCTAGCATGTGAGATGAGTGCAACTGTGCGGTAGTTTGAACATTTTTGGCATTGCCTTTGTTTGGGATTGGAATGAAAACGGACATTTTCCAGTCCTGTGGCCACTGCTGAGTTTTCCAAATTTGCTGGCATTGAGTGCAACACTTTTCACAGCATCATCTTTTAGGATTTGAGATAACTCAGCTAGAATTTCATCACCTCCAGTAGTTTTGTTCTTAGATATGCTATTAAAAAAAGAGAGAAAAAAAATATGTTAAAATCATACAGCTAAACCAGCAGCCACTAAAGCAAACCAAGGCAAGTTTTGAGATTACTACAGCCTCAGATTTTGGAGTATTCATGAATAGAATCTTTTATCATTCTTTTGTTTGCTCATCCCCAATTCCCATTCCTCCTCCCATCACCATCAAAATATTTTTTTTTTCCATTTAAATGTTAGCTTAGGTAACTGGCATGCTTAATAATCCCAGCTGCTTAATAAATATTACAAGTGATTTGAGTCATCCCAAATGTTTAATAAATGATTACACAAGAATTTATTTGAAATTACTCAGAATTCTGTCTCTGAATTTCAAGTAACCTCTGTCAATGTGTCTCTTTCTTTAAGCATTTTTCATTGATTTCATTTTTTTTCACCCCATGGTGACTTTTAACTTATGACAATCATACATGGAGAAGAAGCTGGATTTGCTTTTCCTTTTATTCTTTTGCTTCTTTTAAAAATAATTCACAGTTTAAAAAACAAATATTATTGATAGTAATGACAGTTTCTGGGGGTAAAAGCATAGATACCATCCCCATAACTTCTTGTTACAGTTGTTATACTTCCTACATGTGTCTCAGAGAAGAGTCACCGAAAAGTCTTGGCAGCATTCAGAGAAAAATAAATATGTGCATTGAAGAGTCTGCTCGTGCTCCTCCTGACTGTGTTATTTTCAGTTTTCTGCTGGTCTCCTGCATATTCTGTACCCCCCACCCCAGCTGAAAATGATGATAAAGAGCCGCAGATTAAAGTATATCTGCCAGAAAGACGTTCACAAATACATATAAGTGAATGTTTTTTCCCTCTGACACTTCCTTTAAATGTCAAAAAAATAAAAATAAAACTTAATTTTCCCAAATTTTCCTCCAGTGTAAAGAGTTTCTCCAGCTGCCATTTGTTGGATTATTGGTTCGCGTGTATGTTAAGTGCGGCTGCCACCCAGCCGCAACTTGGAGGGGAACTGATGCTTGAGAAACGCAGGAAAGGCAACTTCCAAACTGTTAAGCTGAGGCTGCCTTTAGATCATTTTTGTGTTCATGTACTTCACTGGTGGCTCAGAGGTAAAGAAGCCACCTGCAATGCAGGAGATGCTGGTTCAGATCCCTGGGTTGGGAAGATCCTCTGGAGGAGTAAATGGCTACCCACGCCAGTATTCCTGCTTGGAAAATTCCATGGACAGAGGAGCCAAGTGGGCTACAGTCCATGGGGATGCAAAAGAGTCAGACATGACTTAACAACTACACAACAATGACTACACAGATGGATCAACTGAGATTTCATTCAGGAAGAGGGAAAATTTAACAGTCGGTGCCACTGATAACAGGATTTTGATCAGAGATGACCAGACTTTACAAATACACACCTAATTTGTAAAACTTCTAAACATATAACCACAAGAGTCGTGTTGCTAAGAAGCTGCTGAACTTGTCATAAAGCCTACATGGCTAATTACACAAGGTTTCAATCTGAGACAAGCGATTAGTCATCTGAAAATTAGTGCAGAATAGCCAATGAACAAGCAGGTAATAGATCAAAGTAAAGACTTCAGCTTCGGAGTGTGAATTTGTCTAATGAATTCCATGTTAGGGGGTTAAGAATTATACAAATTGGACCTCAAGATGGTTTACTTAGAGAACAAGACTTTTGTTTTCCAGTTGTCAGTCCTCAGCTCACCCAAACACTCATGACTGTATCCTGAGCACAGATCCGTGATCCCACGGGAGAAGGGGTCGAGTAAGGCTTTGAGGGGAGAGAGCCAGCAAGAGTAGATGCAGATATTCTTAGAGCTCTGGCCTGCCATGCACACAGACAGACAGCCTACCTTTGGCTGCTGCCTAGAGATGCCATCCTTGGAGCTCCTAGTCTCTACATGTAGGTCCTGCCCTGTCATGAGTGGTCATAGTGGTTGGGTCGCTCAGTCTGAATCTTTGCTACCCCATGGGCTGTAGCAAGCCACATTTCTCTGTCTATAGGATTTTCCAGGCAAGAACACTGGAGTAGGAGGCCATTTCTTTCTCTAGGGGATCTTCCCTACCCAGGTATCGAAACTGTCTCCTGCATTGGCAGGCAGATTCTTTACCACTGAGCCGCCAGAGAAGCCCCACCCTGTCACAGATCCTGGGATAAATCTTGCCTCTACACTTCCTTTCTCAACCACTATCATTTTTGGTTCCTCATCACCCTTTAGCCACCTGGGGAGGAATGGCGAGGATATACGATCACACTGTCTCTTCACTGCTGAGCAGCTAATCATCTCCACCAATTCGTATGTATTGAGTGCTTGCTGTTTATTAGCAGTGAAGGTAAGATAAAGTCCCTGATCTCTAGGATACAGAATCCAGTAGGTGAGCAGGAAGATTAAGACATCTACACAGATAGCATATATAATGCAAGGCAAGATGTATTGTGAGACTGTGGAATGTAGAATACAAGAGGGGTAGATGATGGAGGAAGAAGATGAGTTCAGCCTTAAATACACTGTGTCTGGGGTGCTTGTTCTTTTAAAAGAGTGCTTTAGAATCATAAGGGTGGTATTTGTGCTGGAGGTAAGAATTTGGGCATCATGTGGTAAGAGTGGAATTTAAAGATGAGACTTTGGATGAGGTCACCCAGGGAGAGTGTGGAAAACAATAGATCTCCTTTGAAAGATGCCCCTGTCCCCATCTCCTTGGTGCAATAAGTGACTCATCTTTCTGCAGAATGAGTAGGTGGTCCCTAAAAGTAGAGAGTGGGAAGGGAATTCCAGGCAGATCGATGGTCTGTGAAAGGTATGTGTCAAGAGGTGGCATCACTGATTCAGTGGACTGCACGTTGCTCAGTATGGCTTAAGCATGGGGAGCATGAGGACAGACTGATCTCGAGTGGTCTCGGTCTACAATGACTTGAGGCTGGGCTTGGGTTCCCAGGCAGAGATTAAGGCTGAGTCGTGGTAGTGAGAGTACCAGATCCTAGCCACTAAGCCAGTGGTCTGTGACAGGGGACCTGGCCCTTCGGCTTTGCAGAAAAGAATTCCCACAAAGACAGAAAGTAATCTCTGATGGCTCAGATGGTAAAGGATCTTCCTGCAGTGCAGGAGACCCAGGTTTGATCCCTGGTTCAGGAAGATCCCCTGGAGAAGAGAATGGCAACCCACCCCAGTGTTCTTGCCTGGAAAAAAATCCTCAGACAGAGGGGCCTGGAGGGCTACAGTCCATAGGATTGCAAAGAGTTGGACATGACTGAGCAACTAACACACACACACACAGTGAAACATGTGAAAGTATTTATTAGTAGAGAAAAGAAGTATAGTATGTGTAAATAGAACCATCTCAGAGAGAGAGAGAGTTGCTGAGTTGCACCCTTTTGGCAGTCTGAATTACTTTTATGGGGCATTTCTTCTGGGTTCCCTTTGGCCAATCCTTTTGGTTTGCCTGAGTCACAGTCCACATTTGGTGTATCTCAGGATCCTCCCATGAGTTCACACACAACTCTTAGCCAAGATGAATTATACCACAAAGGCCTATGGGTAGAGCATCCCTTGACATCACTCTCATTTTGATCTCCAAGGAGCTTTCCTGAGTATGTGTAGTTGGGGAGGTCTCCTGACTTGGAGAATGAGAAATACGTGGTCTGGGTAGGGCCCAATTTTAATTGTCCTGCTATTCTTGTCTTGGAATTTTGGTCCATGGAATGAGTTGCCAATCACTTTACCCTTGGGGGCCCCATCTACTGCCTGCTTCAAGATGAGGACGAAAGATCAGCAGGGCCACGTTTGCCAGGCCAAGGGAGCTGAGCTTTATTCTGTAGAATGTGGGTAATCAAAAATTGCATTTGGGAAAAATATCACTTAAGCAAGTAAAGAAAAAATGGGCGAGGGAGAATGAGACAGAAACCAGTTAGGAAAAAGCCAGTTCAGAAGCAACAGTCCAGATAACGGATTGTGAGTGACTCCTCAAAGGTTTTTATGGTGGTTAAGGAGAGGATATGACATTTTTAAGAGGAGAAATTCTATTCATGGCCATAACCTGAGGGAAACTCCTGTTAAATTAAAGCTTCTTCTGATCTGCCTCACTCTGACCAGTTTGCATATGCAAAAGTAAACTGGAGCTGCTCTTTGGCAGGGGTTGAAGAGAGTTGAATTTGCTGTGCAGAACAGAATGAAAAGAACTTGGAACTCCCAGGAGTGATGTAGGAGGATAGTAAGGAAGATGAATCATGAGAGAAGAAGGAGTGATAAGCTAACAAACAGTAAAATACAGACTATTATGTTGCATAAAATTTAAGTGGGGGGAAGAAAATCTCAAATAGGGAGTTAGTCCCTCTGTTACTCTTTTAACATATCATGCTTGAAGTCACTGTGTCATAACCACCTTTCCTTCATTCCCGAATTTTCATGTAATGTCGAGCCCGTGGAAACCAAGAAAGAGGGTTGATTGTCACACGTCTATTGTCACATTAGGTCACTGTCGCCTGAAATAGGGCCAGGCAACCATAAGTTTGCAAGAGGCATGCTTGGTGCATGGAGCCAGAGACAACCATGAGTAGATAAGCCTCTAGCCCCTACCCCTTCATCCCAGGAATTCTCAGAACTCTTTGGACTGTCACGGAGGTGCATGGAGGTTTCCAGTTAACTTTATCTTGACTATTAAATACGTGTGTACGGCACATACAGTCTTCCCTGCTGGCTCAGATGGTAAAGGATGTGCCTGCACTGTGGGAGGCCCAGCTTCAGTTCCTGGGTTGGGGACATCCCCTGGAGAAAGCAATGGCTAGCCACTCCAGTATTCTTGCCTGGAAAATCCCAAGGACAGAGGAGCCTGGCAGGCTACAGTCCATGGGGTCACAAAGAGTCAGACACCACTGAGTGACTAACGTCACATCACATCATATGCACATACATATGTCACTTTTATTTGACATGATGAAAAATATGTACATAATATATACATGTATTTATATTTAAACATGTAAATGTTATATATAAATAAGATCTTCTCACATCAAGTAAAAGTTATAGTAGATACTTGCATATGTAAATACATCTGGTTGGCCAAAAGTATTCGTTTGAGTTTTTCCATAAGAAGGTACAGAAAAACCGAAATGAACTTTTTGACCAACCCAATATATATAATATAATGCAATATAATGACATACCAGGAGTATGTGACTTTTAATTCTGAGGTTTGTGGACACTCCGACCCTCCTCAAGAGGAGCGTATCCGTTTTCTGAAGCACTGTGCTTCTGTTGTCATCCTCGTGATAGAGTTATCACACTCTACCCCTCCAGCCTGATGTCCATCTTCACAGCTGCCGTGGACTTGCTCCCGCCAAAGCACCAGTCCGAGTGAAGGCCTTTGAGCTCAGGAACACACTGAGGCATTTTGCGCTGCCAACTGGCCCTTCCTTAGCACAACTCTCTGCTTTGCCACCTGACTCTCCTCTGGTTTTTCTTTAGACATGCTCAGCCTCTGCCCTTTTCTCCGAGTGACCTCATCCAAACCCCCATCTTTAAGTGCTACTCATACTCAACCCTGCAAATCGTTATTTCCAGCACAAACCTATCTTCCCCACAATCAGTACTTTCAAATGGACAGGTACCTCAGACACAACACTATTTAAAACTGAACGTATCTTCTTCCTCCGATACTTGCTGTATCCTGTTCTCCCATTTTGTGGCATGACTGTCCACCCAAATGGCCCAGCCTGGACCTGTCAACCTGCACACCTCTATTCTGTTGCCCCCTGCCTCCCTTCATCTAATTAGTCACTAAATTCTGTGGAGCACGCACTTTCTCAGTCTCTGCTTTATCTGTTCTGATGTCTTCACATCTACACAGTGTTCACAGTCTGTCTGCGTTACTTCCTTTCTAGACCATTGCAGTGGTCTCCTTACTGGTCTTCTTGCCACCAGCCTGGGCCTCACTGAGTCCATTCTTCTCTCAGTTGCTGCTGCTCAGTCGCTCAGTTACGTCCGACTCTTTGCAACCCCATGGACTGCCATGCCAGGCTTCCCTGTCTTCGCTGTCTCCTTGTTCAAACTCATGTCCATTGAGTCAATGATGCCATCCAGCCATCTTATACTCTGTTTCCCCCATCTCCTCCCCTCAATCTTTCCTAGCATCAGGGTCTTTTCCAATGAGTCAGCTCTTCATATCAGGTGGCCAAAGCCATAGTTTTGCAAAGTTGTATAAACATCATGTCATGCTTTTTGCAATTCTTTGATGCTTGCCAGGACCCTCAGAATGAATCCCCATTCTTTAGCTTACACGGAGTTGTTCAGGGCAGACTATTGTGGCCCTTAGACCCTTCCAGCCTTTTTATTCAGACATAGATAATTTTATGGACTTTTAGAAATTTGTCTTACCAAGGCATGCCTCTGTGGTTCAGATAGGCATATGATTTGACAGAGAGAAAGCTGGTAAACAGGACAGATTGGTTGAAACCTAATTTCCAGTTTTGGTGTACTATAATGATGGTGTACTCACACACCCTTGTCTAACTGGGGGATGGCTTCTCAGCTGTGATTTTTTTTCAGTCAGTCATTTTTTCTAAGGGCTTTTCAGAAAAGTTAAATGTTAGAATGACTCAAAAAGATAAGTTGGAACAAACCAAATTCCAAATCAGCATTCTAATCAAAATAACCTAAATATCCAAGTTATTAAAATTGCTTAAATAAAACACAGTAGGTTACATAAGTTATATGTGTGTTTAAATATGCATTAAGAAGGGTCTAAAAGGATATACTAAAGGGTTGTCAGCAATTCTGCATGGGTGAGATTGTGGAGATTTTTATGTTTTTTGCCTTATCTGTATATTCTAATTTGTCTTAATGATCACATACTACTTTTGTTAAAGACCATACAGAAACTAAATACTAGTACTATTATTAATCCACAAAACCTGTCAATACTAGAAAAATAGACTGAAATATTAACTCTTCACCAAATTCTTGCTTTTATAGAATGACATTAACCCTATGATTTTCTATTTTCTGTAATACCCTGTTCTCCTCATTCATCACCCCTACCATTTGATTCGTTTTTCAGCTTGGTGTCTTCTCCATTCTTTAAAATTCTAAAACAAGTGTCACCTTCTTTGAGAAGCTTTTCTTGACCCCTTATCTGCTTATGGTCAAGGGTCTATGGTAAACAGTGGCTGGCTCACAAGTCAGACCCATCCAATTCTTCTACTGTCCAGTCTGCAGACTAAAGAGAGTTTCAACATTTTTTAATGGCTGAAAAAGTGATCAAAAGAAGAATATGAACAACACATGAAAATTACATGAAATGTGAATTCTAGTGTCTACAAATAAGTTGTATTAGAACACAGACATGCTCGTTCATTTGCATATTATCTGTAGCTGTTTTTCACCCTATAATGGCAGGGTTGAGTAGTTGTGACAGAGACCAAGTGGCCCACAGAGTCTAAAATGTTTAAATATGTTATACAATGTTTTAAGTATCTCTGGCCTTTTATAGAAATTTGCTAACACCAGTTTTAGAAGATGAGGCTTCCTCAGTGCTCACAAAGGGCTCTATACCATTCTGGAAGGAACGAGGGTCCTCACTGTTTGGAAGTGAAAGACACTTTCTAATTCAGCTTGGTCCCCCCAGCATCAGGCAGAGAGCCTCACCCACCGGCGGCACCTGCTAGACACACAGTGCCTGAAGCAATGGGGTCAGGCCCCTCCCCTAGACTTGTAAGTGACAGGAACACAGGCAGTTTTATCTGCTTTGTTCACTGCACATCCTCGGTGTCCGGAAGTATTTGGAACGTGGCAAGCACTCAGAGAACCATTGTGAAAGTTCAGTGCCTCAGTATCAGTGCAATATTTCTCAGTTTTGTAATTCTTAGGTCAGGTCTTTGACTTTTTACATCTACTATTTGGCAACTGATGAAAACAAAACCCCACCTTCCAAACCTCAGAGAAATAACGAAAAGACAGTGTGAACTTCTCACGAAAGGAAATAGTTAAGAGGTCTTTTCAAGAACATATCGATTTACCCCTGTCTCTGGTGCCTCTCAATACACACACTGCAGTCTGTTTTTACCTCTTCCTCTCCCTCACTTGGAGCAACTGCATCTGGGCAGGTATTAAATCACGATCCTGCGGACACTGAGTTATTGAATACCTGTGGCAGCAGGGCTCCAGACGCAGAGTGAGACTCAGCATTTTGGCCCTGTTTCAACCAGGATGAGGTGTACTTTAAGAGATTAATGTGCGGATATAAATCATGGTCTAAACACTCCATCTGGTCTTGGACAGCCCCTCTCCCAGTGAGCTGAACGCTCTTTATAGGGGATGAACTAGCTAGCTTTCATACCAGCTCTGTGAGTTTGGAGGAACGATGAACTTGGGATTCCTGTTCTGTGCTGAAGAGTCATGCCACTTTGCCTGCTCCAATGCTGTCTTCTGAAATCACATTCTAAAAATGCTTTCCTTGAACGAAAAATATGCCAACTTAGTGTCTGACTATATCATGCTTGTCTTATGAAGGGCTTTACAATGTTTTGAAGGTTGAGTATGGGGATCTGGATGCTTACTTTCATTTTGTTAAGAGCCTTATCAGTGCATGCTCCTCTCTCTCGAAGCCCAAAAATTTCCAGCAAGGTCAAAATCTGAAGGAGGAGTTATTTGTCTCCCAAACACTCTCGTTCGGCGAGAAGGCCTAGCCAGTCCCCACAGCCTAGCATCTCCTAGCAGCCCAGGAACTAGCCTTTTCCTCTTACCTCTGCACATCCCCTTTTTTCTGGGATTTATACATGGTTTTGGAGAAGGCAATGGCACCTCACTCCAGTACTCTTGCCTGGAAAATCCCGTGGATAGAGGAGCCTGGTAAGCTGCAGTCCATGGGGTCGCTAAGAGTTGGACACGACTGAGCAACTTCACTTTCACGCATTGGAGAAGGAAATGGCAACCCACTCCAAAGTTCTTGCCTGGAGAACCCCAGGGATGGAGGAGTCTGGTGGGCTGCCGTCTATGGGGTCACACAGAGTCGGACACGACTGAAGTGACTTAGCAGCAGCATACATGGTTATATCAAAGTATCTATTTATCAGCAACCATTTACTCCTTTGCTTCATCATGGTGGAGCTGAAAGCTCTTCACATTAAGAGCCCTGTTCTCATGCACACACAGAGGTCAGGGGAAAGGAAGGTCAGTCTTGGCTTTCTGTGCTAATTCACTACACACACACACACACACACGCACGCGCGCCTTCTAAAAACCTGTATTTTAGCTTTTATTTTTGCACAACAGTCAGTTCAGTTCAGTTCAGTTGCTCAGTCGTGTCCGACTCTTTGCGACCCCATGAATCGCAGCACGCCAGGCCTCCCTGTCCATCACCAACTCCCGGAGTTCATTCAGACTCACGTCCATCGAGTCAGTGATGCCATCCAGCCATCTCATCCTCTGTCGTCCCCTTCTCCTCCTGCCCCCAATCCCTCCCAGCATCAGAGTCTTTTCCAAGGAGTCACCTCTTTGCATGAGGTGGCCAAAGTACTAAAGTTTCAGCTTTAGCATCATTCCTTCCAAAGAAATCCCAGGTGTGATCTCCTTCAGAATGGATTGGTTGGATCTCCTTGCAGTCCAAGGGACTCACAAGCACAATTGCGAACACTCATGAAAAGGGGTAAAATACTGAAGTCACTGCTAAAAGAAACTGACATTCCCACTGTCCTTCGAAACACAGGGAGCCTTAGGACTCTGAGTCCAGATGGAAGCAGAGACATGCAGTGATGCAGAAGGAGCATGCATGGGCTTCTGCAACAGTCTCCCATGCATCCCCAGCCCCTCTGAACCTGGTTTTCCTTGTGAATTAAATGGGAAGGGCACCTTTTAATGTTGTGAAAAGTATACAACTTAGTTCAGAAAATGTCAGTCACTCCCCACACAAAGTCAGGAAATAATTATTAAATGGGTGACCCAAGAGCTCACCAGGACCTCTGTCATACTCTATAGGACACAAAGGAAACATTGCTAATCAAAGATAATACAAAGGACTTTAGAGGAAATTTGTAGCTTTCATAAGCTGGAGTGCAACACCAGGTGGAACGAAGGTAATCTCTGACAGATCTTTCTCTTATCTGAAAATCCAGATCTTTCTTGAATGAAAGAGAGATGGGGTAGGATGATTGCAAATGCATGCACCCTTGTCCGTGGACGCTGATATCACCACTATGTTGGCAGAGTACAGAGACACACTAAACTCAGGGTCCCAAACCTCCAGGATATAATACCTGATGATCTGAGGTGGAGCTGAAGTAATAATAATAGAAATAAAGTACATGTAATGTTCTTGAATCACCTGGAAACCATCTTCCCCTCCCCCACCCCCTTCCATGGAAAAATTGTCTTACATGAAATCAGTCCCTGGTGCCAGAAAAGTTGGGGACCGCTGCACTAAACTAAAGCTTATCACAGGGAGAGCTTGAAGGAGACTTGAGTGGTGACTCTTTAGCATTAATTACCCTCAAGGCAGCTCTGAATGCAGGGGGCCTATCTCCCAGCTGTTCCCTTAGCACTTGTTTCATCTCTACCAAGAAACTTTCTAATTTGCCATTTTTTCCCAGAAATAGTTAACTTTACTTATAAATGACTGAATGACTCCTGGATGTCTATCAGCCTTATGGGAATGGGGGAGTGTCAGTTGACATCTTGGGTCCAATATTCATGCCTCTAGGATGACAGTGGTCAAGTTGGCTCCTTTTAAAGGGTTCTTGATTCCAGACCTTTAGAGAGAGCTCTGATCATATTTTCTTAGACATGAGAAAACAAAGGCAAATGCTTAGTACCCAAACCTTTTTGGGGGTGAGAATGTAATATGTTTAATATTTAGCAAAGTTACATACACACCTGACAGATGTGATTATCCACTTACAAAAAATATTAGTTTGCTTAAAAAAAAAAAAACTTCAATCCAAATTTATTAGGATTACAAAAATAACAGCACATTTCATGAACTCATTACAGCTCCGAGTTACCAACACATCCAGAGCATGTTGAAATAAACTGCTTCTTGTCAATACAAATCTCATGACATAAAAAAGAAGTTTATTTTCATATTTACAGAAGAAACATGCCGGTAGTTTCTTAACATTCTCTTTGGAATTAATGGGTGAGGCTATTTTTAAAGTCAGAGAACATCTCAAATTGAAGAAGGTATTTTAGAAACATCTCACAATACATTTTATCTAATACCAACTGAATAATTCTGTATCCTCTTCTAAGAATCAGGCTTTTATCGCAGAGCTTCTGGAACTTCCACCTACAAAAATAGGGGATTCTCTTTTAATAAAAACAATGCAAATAATAAAGTGAAAAAAAAATATCTGTAGAGTATTACTTTAGCAGTATTTTCCAGAAAGAACTCAGATTGCTGTGAGTGTGTGTGTGCTAAATTGCTTCAGTCGTGTTCAACTCTTTGCGACTCTATGGACTGTGGTCCGCCAGGCTCCTCTGTCCACGGGATTCTCCAGGCAAAAATACTGGAGTGGGTTGCCATGCCCTTCTCCAGGGGATCTTCCCCAGGGACTGAACCCAAGAGGTCTCTTACCTCTCCTACATTGGCAGGTGGGTTCTTTACCACTAGTGCCACCTGGGAAACCCAGATTTTTGCTGGGTGATGTTCAAATTTTTTATTATAAATTAAGTGTTAAGTCACTTGCAAGAAAGAAAGAAAAGGAAAAAGTCACTCAGTTGTGTCTGACTCTTTGTGACCCCGTGGACTGTAGCCCACCAGACTCCTCCATCCATGGGATTCTCCAGGCAAGAATACTGGAATGGGTTGCCATTTCCTTCTCCGGAGGATCTTCCTGACCCAGGGATCGAATCTCCTGCATAGCAGGCAGAGGCTTTACCCTCTGAGCCACCAGGGAAGTCCAATCACTTGCAACTCGGTAAAATTTTTGTCAAGTGATGAATTTGTTTTGGAGACATATACCCTGATTTCTTATTAAGGAAATTTGGATTTTTTTTTTCTTTTTTAGGTTGAAATGTCTTAAGATGAGCCTGGCCCTTAAAAGAATGAGGTGCCAAGAAGGTGGACCAAGCGCATCTCTCAAACAGAAACGTGCTCTCTCTAGTGAGCTGCTCTTGATGCTCCGGATTTCGCAGCCTGCTCTGGCGTATACTGCTAAGTGTTAGAGAGGTGATTTGGTACCCCAGTGTGGTGGAGGCTGACTGCTACGCTAGGTGCTCGCCCCAGTCTGCCCTTGGGTTACTTACCCGCCTTAGCTGTTTTATGCTGCTTCCCCGAATAGCTTCCATGAGATTCTCGTGAGCTGATCTCTGTGGGGTAGAAGGTCGGGAACTGTCTTCCACTTTCTTCTCCTGCACCGACCTCAGGGAATTTTTAATTTCCTTTAGGATATTGTTTGGCTGTTTCTTAGCCTTTTTCCCTTTTTTCTTTTTCGGTCCGTTTTGTAATGCCCGCTGGGCACTCTCCTGCTGTTTGATGACTTCCGCAATGTTGCGGGTGATGAGCTTCTTCTCTGGGGGCGGAGGCGGGGGAGGCGGAGG
>SJYQ01092852.1:0-10421 GCA_006410935.1 Redunca redunca | reverse complement strand
GTTCATCTTGGTCTACTCAAGGCGCTGAGACAAGCTTATGTCTTAGCCTCGTATGGGCAATGGAAGACATATTGGACTTGGGATCAAAAGACCCAGATATTGCTCCGGATGGCAATTTGTGAACTGTGTGACCTTTCTCAAGTCAGTTTCCCTCTCCGATCCCTGTTCTCCTAGTGTAAAATACGAGGATTGGTTCATTACCCTTGACTGAAGTCCACAGATAAAGCCTTGGAGTTGTAGATAGAGTGATGTTAGGATATTTGTCTAGGGAAAGGTTTTCATGGGATTCTCAAAAGATCACAAACCCCAATCAGGTTAAGAAATCCTACACTGGAGGCTCACTGAAGGTCATAGGATTTGGCTCAGCCCCCAAGTCTTTCCTCTTGTCCCCTTCTCCCCACAGAGGAATGCATTACTGGGTACCTTCAACTAAGCGGCTGTTTGGGGGTCAGATCGTGGGCCAGGCCCTGGTGGCTGCAGCCAAGTCTGTGAGAGAAGATGTCCAGGTGCATTCCCTGCACTGCTACTTTGTACGGACAGGTAAACCAACTCCTCCCTACCCCACCCGGCCCAGTGGGCTCAGCAGAAGAATTCTGGCCTTGAGGGATGGGGGTGGTGACTGAGGAGAAAGCAGGAGAGAAGGGGAGGGGAGAGGGATGGTGAGGTTAGTTGATCACCCTCAGGGGAGCCTAGAGGAAGAAGGGCAAGGGCCAGGAAGAACCTTAGACCCAGTACCTGTTGAGATACTAGGTACTTGTTGGTGCTTAACTGTTCCCAGTGGGTCTTTTGTTCTTTATCCTTGACTCACCTTCTCATGCCAGTCCTGGTGCTGGTTCCCCAGAGAAGTACTGGAATCTCTGCTGGGAGTTTGGAAAAGAGACCAGCCTGGGAATCAAGAGACCTCTGGTCTAGGTGGAGCTTTGTCACTGATTTGCCAGGTCCCCTTGAGTGAGATAACCACTATTCCTCACCCTCTCCTTCTTCCCACCTGAAAAATGCAGGAGGGCCTGGGCTAAGAGAGATTGTTCTAGCTGCTTACAACTCTGGGATCAAATCAAAGAAAGAGCATAATCTTTTGAAACTCATGCTCTTTTGAGAAACATAAAAATCTCTCTCCTAAGCAGATGCTCCCAATTTTAAGAGTCTCTGCCTTCTGCGTGGTCCCATCAACTGAGAAGAATTTATGCAACTTTATGAAATGTGATCTGTGTTAAGAAAGACAGTGGGTTTCCCCCCTTCATTTTACAAATATAGAATCGTGTTTTTCACTCCATAAGTCGTGTCCACAAGGACTGCAGCCTGCTGGGCTTCACTGTCTCCCACAGTTTGCTCAAATTCATGCCCATTGAGTCAGTGATGCTATCTAACCATCTCATCCTCTGTCGCCCACTTATCCTTTTGCCTTCAGTCTTTCCCAGCATATATACAAATATAGAATAGTTTAATAGTAAATATACCTTTTCATACTATACAATGTTCGTCGCTTCCCATCCCTTTATTTCCTGTCCTTTCCTGATAGTCATTGCTATAAAGTATTTGAATGCTTATTTTGAGGTGAGCCCTGTTCTTAACCTTTATGTCAGTTGGAAGCAGACATACCCTTGTGCCCTTGGTACCCTCAGTTTGCTTGTAGACTTCAAAAATCCTGGCCTTTTGATACTGTAATCCTTCTCGCCCAGTGAGACAGTTTTGTTTTGTTTTGTGGAAGTGGAGGCATTACCTGATCCCTTTGAACCAGTTTCATTATCCGGTTTCTGAAAAGAATTCTGAGTCTTTGTAGGTGAAGTAGCTAGTGCAGGGCCTGGCAGGTTGTGAGTTCTCCATAAACAGTACTTACCGTTATTTTTTGACAATGAATTTATGGGAATGATTACAATTTGCACGTTACAGTGTACAACTATTTACACTGTCTTGTTTGATCCCAAGGGGTGTTTATTCTACGTGTAAGGAACCTTGGACCCAAAGAGGTTATGTAAGCAGCTTCCATAATGCTCAGAGAGGCAAGGCCAGGATTTGAACCTAAGGTTGGGTGACTTCAAGCTCTGTGCTTTGTTCTCCTTCTGTGCTTTTCTCTTTCACTCTTGGGAAATAATTCCAAAACCATAGGAGAGCCCATCTCAAGTTCTAGGGGAGGCATCCACTTCCTTGGAAATTCTCCATCCAGGAGCAGCATGAAATGAATGGTGCCAACACTGCTATATCCTAATAATCACCAGTTATTTGTATCCCCTTTCAACTTCTTGAAAGAAGAAAACTTAAAATAACTGGCTGTTAAAAGTCAGAATTCCCTAACGGCCCAGTAGTTAAGACTCCATGGTTTCACTGTGGAGGTACTAGGTTCGCTCCGTGGTCAGGAAACTAAGATCCTGCAAGCCGTGTAGTGTGGCCAAAAATAAATTCTTTAATTTAAAAAATAAAATAAAAGTTGAGGCAGATTAGGAGTATGGGGTTAACAGATACAAACTATTATACATAAAATAGATCTGCAACAAAGATTTACTGTGAGGCATAGATAATTCAATGTCTTTCAGTAACCTGTAGTGGAATATAATTTGCAAGAAAATAAAATGTGGGGAAAAAAATAAAACATTTGGGGCAAAAGTTTTAAAAGTAAACAATTAAAGGGCCAGGAGTCTGGGATTTGGGGGGAATGATTGTGTCAGAATACTAGGCTAAGGCATATCATCTCAGTTTTATATAAAAGTTAGTTCCAAGCTTCCTGGCAGCAAGGCAGAAAGGGAAGCTCTTATTCGTTTCTGATGTGACCCGCTACCAGGGTGTTGTTTAGCTGCTACGTCGTGTCCAACTCTTTGTGACCCCATGGACTTTAGCCAGCCAGGCTCCTCTGACCATGAGATTTCCTAGACAAGCATACTGGAGTAGGTTGCCATTTCCTGCTCCAGGGTATCTTCCCGACCTAGGGATCAAACCTGAGTTTCCTGCATTGCAGGTGAATTCTTTACTGCTAAGCCACCAGGGAAACCCCCTCTACCGGGTACATCAAGATTTATAAACAGTGATGGTGCTCCAATGATCTTAGACCTTAATTCCCTGACCAGGGATCAAACCCTTGTTCTCTGCATTGGAAGGACAGAGTCTTAACCACTGGACTATGAGGGAAGTCCTCCAGTGATATTTTTAATTAAAAGATACTGTGAGGTTGGGGTCTGGTTCTTGGCCATTTATCGTATCAATTCTTTTTCTTGAAGCCTAGGAGAGAATGTGAGTTTGGGTTTTTGTTTATTTTTTTAAAATGCATTTCTCTAGATAGTTGTCATCTGGCTTGGTAGGGTCCATGGAATTCTCCAGGCCAGGATACTGAAGTGGGTAGCCTTTCCCTTCTCCAGGAGATCTTCCCAACCCAGGGATGGAACCCAGGTCTTCACACTGTAGGTGGATTCCTTTACCAGCTGAGCCACCAGGGAAGCCCTGATATAGGTTTAGAGCTTGGAGATTCTACAGTCAGTCAGTTCAGTTGCTCTGTCGTGTCTGACTCTTTGCGACCCCATGAATCGCAGCACACCAGGCCTCCCTGTCCATCACCATCTTCCGGAGTTCACTCAGACTCACGTCCATCGAGTCCGTGATGCCATCCAGCCATCTCATCCTGGGTCGTCCCCTTCTCCTCCTGCCCCCAATCCCTCCCAGCATCAGAGTCTTTTCCAATGAATCAACTCTTCACATGAGGTGGCCAAAGTACTGGAGTTTCAGCTTCAGCATCATTCCTTCCAAAGAAATCCCAGGGCTGATCTCCTTCAGAATGGACTGGTTGGATCTCCTTGCAGTCCAAGGGACTCTCAAGAGTCTTCTCCAACACCACAGTTCAAACGCATCAATTCTTCGGCGCTCAGCCTTCTTCACAGTCCAACTCTCACATCCATACATGACCACAGGAAAAACCATAGCCTTGACTAGACGGACCTCAGTCGGCAAGGTAATGTCTCTGCTTTTGAATATACTATCTAGGTTGGTCATAACTTTTCTTCCAAGGAGTAAGCGTCTTTTAATTTCATGGCTGCAATCACCATCTGCAGTGATTTTGGAGCTCCAAAAAATAAAGTCTGACGCTGTTTCTACCGTTTCCCCATCTATTTCCCATGAAGTGATGGGACCGGATGCCATGATCTTTGTTTTCTGAATGTTGAGCTTTAAGCCAACTTTTTCGCTCTCCTCTTTCACCTTCATCAAGAGGCTTTTTAGTTCCTCTTCACTTTCTGCCATAAGGGTGGTGTCATCTGCATATCTGAGGTTATTGATATTTCTCCTGGCAATCTTCATTCCACCTTCATAAATATTTTCGATTTTATGGGCAAAACAATAGTCGAAATACATAAACAAATGGGCTTGGCTGTATTCTCCAAAAATGTTATTTATGGCATCAATTTCCCCATCTATACCATTGGGTAAGACCCACTTGGCATAGTTAATGTGAAACCAACAGGAGAAGATACCTTAGTTTTAACTGGTAAAAAGTTAAGCGGAAACCTCCATTCAGGAGTGTTAGAAGGCCAGAAGAGGGCGCTCTCGTGCCCTGTGACAATGGAGCCCAAGAAGAAAAAGAAAGACTCCTTTTTGGCAAGGAATCAGCCAATGAAAAACCATAGGCTCCTTGTTTACTAGGACCCTCCTAATTACACTGTACTGTAGCCCCCCATTTCCCCCTCTATAAAAGCGGGCTCCTTCCCTTTCTGGGCCGGGACTTGTACCTGGCTTACCATGGTTGCAGACCTCGAATTGCAATTCCATGCTTATCCTGAAGAAACATATCTTTGCTGGAGAAATATCTGGCTATCTGTTTCAGGTCAGTGTAACAAATGCACTCAACTCCATAACTCTTTATCTCTCTTCCTTCAATATATTGCAGAGCCTACCTGCTCTGTTCCAATACGCATTTTAAAGCACAGGTCTAGAACTCATTCATGCTGATGCTGCTAAGTCGCTTCAGTCGTGTCCGACTCTGTGTGACCCCATAGACGGCAGCCCACCAGGCTCCCCCATCCCTGGGATTCTCCAGGCAAGAACACTGGAGTGAGTTGCCATTTCCTTCTCCAATGCATGAAAATGAAAAGTGAAAGTGAAGTCGCTCAGTCGTGTCCGACTCTTGGCGACCCCATGGACTGCAGCCTACCAGGCTCCTCCGTCCATGGGATTTTCCAGGCACGAGTACTGGAGTGGGTTGCCATTGCCTTCTCCAAGAACTCATTCATACTGAAGGGTAAATCACTAATGATGGAAAATACTGCATTTTAGCTGTAGCCCAAGGACTGGATGAAAACCTTTTTTTGGTAGGGAAGGGAGGCCTCTTTCCCATCCCCTGAAATCAGACTGCTCATGTAGCTATCTCCAGTTTCTGGACTCTTGGGAAACCATTCTCAAAGGCCTTTGGCCTTGTGTGCATGCTCTGTTGCTCAATCATGTCTGACTCTTTGTGACCCCATGTACTGTAGCTCACCAGGTTCCTCTGTCCATGGGATTCTCTAGGCAAGAATACTAGAGTGGGTTGCCACTTCCTACTCCACTAAGGCCTTGAGGAGCCCCCATTCTGATAAAAATGTCCTTTAGCATTGCTGGCTAGCAGACCTGAGCAGACCTGCTGGGCTTCAAGGCGTTATAGGCGTGTTTATGGCTGTTGAATGAGTCCCTGTGCCTGGCAGGGGCTTCCCACCTGGACAAGGTGGAGGAAACAATACTTCTCTAGACTTGCTTCTTGCATCTCAAAGTTGAAAATCATCCCCAAGTTGTTTTACCACCTAGATATTCTCCAAGGTCGTCTGACTCAGACCAAAGGACTTCAGCAACACCAGGAAGACCCTCTCCCTCTAAAAACCCTTCTCAGCCTGTTTGTTGAGAGTTGATAGTCCTTACCCCGGGGCCACTGTTTCCCCTCTTGCATTGACAGAGCAGATACCAAAGGAGAAGGACCTATTGACTTCCATTTGCATTAAGAATGAAGGAACTGACTTGACAGCAGGCCTTTCTTGGGAGAAAGAATATCAGACAATGGCCAAACTGTATATAAAAAAAGCACTCTGAGCCACAACTGGCAGCAACTAGCACAGGAAACCAGCCGACTATCTGCAAGTCAGGCTTGGAGGATGTCAGACCACCATCTCTAGCAGCCAGTCTAGGAAGCCAAACCATAGTCCCTGTAAGGATCAGCTCCTAATGGCCAGGACTTGGTGAATAACCGAGAGCTTCCTTACTTCCTACCTGTTTCCAACTTAGGACTAACTAGGGAAAGCCAAGCATGCGCCCTGCATCAATTACATAGTTAGCCTACCTGTAGCTTCCCCTTGCCAGCGGTCTCCAAGCAGGGCACACCAGAAACCTTTTTTTTGTCCACTATAAAACTTTCCCACTCCTCTGTCTGCCTTTGGGTCTCTGCCAAATGGAAGTAATTGTGGCTGACTCCCTTGGTATACTAAATTCTGAATAAATAACCTTTGCTTATTCTCAAAAAAAAAAAGGAAGGTAGAAAAGAAAAACAGAAAGAAAACAGGCAGCAGGGACTTCCCTGGTGGTGCAATGGATAATGATCCACCTGCTGTTGCAGGGGACATGGGTTCAATTCCTGCTCTGGAAGATCCCACGTTCCGCGGAGCAACTGAGACCACGCTGCAACCACTGAGCCTGAGTGCTACAACTAATGAAGCCCAGGTGCCTAGAGCTGGTGCTCTGCAACCAGAAGTCACCACAGTGAGAAGCCCAAGCACCGTAACTAGAGTAGGCCCTGCTCGCGGCAGCTAGAGAAAACCCTCACAAAGCAATGAAGACCCGGTGCAGCCAAAAATAAACATAAAATTATTTTAAAGAAAGAAAACGGGCAGCAGACCAGATCTGCTGACCCCTGATCTAGAAGAATGGTACTGGGCTCATGACAAGATCCCAGTCACAGGTGGAACAAGACAAAAGCTGAGAGTATTTTATTTAAAGACAGAGAACTTACTGTGTGTGCTGGATGTTATTCTGAATACACCTTACAACTCTGTACTAATTTACCCTCATTGAAATCCTGAGAGGTATGAACACTATGATGTTCCCATTTCACAGATGGGTTAACTGCTCAGAGAGGTTAAGTGATTTCTCCAAGGTCACACGGCTGCAGCTGGTGAGTGGCAGAGCCAGGCTTTAAATGCAGGGAATCTGGCAGTGTCCCTTCTGTCCTGTGCTATTGATGGACAGGAGCTCTGCCTGCACCAGGAGCATCCTGATGACAGGGTCTAGGTTTCCTCCCTGTATCCCCAGTACCTGGGACTCAGCAGGCCGCAGTCAGTAGCTACTGAGCAGAAAAGAAATGGAGAACCATTAGGTGAGCGGGCCTACGGGGCTCACTTGGGCTCACTGTGTGCCTTGTGCCCGCTGCAGGGGACCCGAAGGTGCCGGTGCTGTACCAGGTGGAGCGGACGCGGACAGGGGCAAGCTTCTCTGTGCGCTTCGTGAAGGCCGTGCAACATGGCAGGTCCATCTTTATCTGCCAGGCCTCCTTCCAGAAGGCCCAGTCCAGCCCCATGCAGCACCAGTTCTCCATGCCTGCTGTGCCCCCGCCGGAGGAGCTGCTTAGCCACAAGGCCCTCATTGACCAATGTCTAAGGTGAGAGACCTGGAGGCCCCAGGACAGTGTTCAAACCGCAGTTGCCACCCATTGGTGAGTCATGGGCTCCTGCAGTGGATCCCAACTAGCATTTTAAAAAACTAGACTCGGAACTGGGGGAGTGGAAGGGAGGGAATATAGGTATACTTACAGCTGATTTGAAACTGGTGTCACTTCATGGGCTCCGAAGAGCTTCGGCACCATAGTCCTTTATGGCTCAGCACAGAAAATAATTCAGCAAGAGGCAAAGTGATTGATAAGTGATTTATTAGAAGAGGATGCTTGTGAGGCTTATAAGTGGGCAGGAGAGACATGCCTGAGAACTTACTGGGCTACAGTTTTATAATCGAAGGAAAAGTGGGAAGGAGAAGAACGTCTTTGTCTTTCTTGAGTAGATGTCATGCTTCCAACATCAGCTTCTTCTCCAGCTTGAGCAGGGAAGTTTTCCTGTCCCTGCGTGGTCAAACTAGGTCCGCAAATGACTGTGTTTCATGTGTGCAGAGTATGTCCCGGGGATCACTGACTTACTGAGCTCACTGGGCAGGGTGTGAGTCTCGTTTTAGGGGCAGGTCTCGTGCTTCTGCTGCGTGGGTTTGTTGCTAAACAAACCTGCTTTCTTGAGTAATCATTAACGTACCAGGGTGTCCCATACTCTTTCTACTCAAGTCCCTTAGTGCTTAGTTGTGCATGCTCAGTCATGTCTGACTCTGCAACCTCATGGACTGTAGCCAGCCAGGCTCCTCTGTCCATGGGATTCTCCAGGCAAGAATACTGGAGTGGGTTGCCATGCCCTCCTCCAGGGGATCTTCCCCACCCAGGTATCGATCCCTAGTCTTCTGCATTGCAGGCAGATTCTTTACCAGCTGAGCCATCAGAGAAGCCCAAGAATACTGGAGTGGGTAGCCTGTCCCTTCTCCAGGGGATCTTCCCAACCCAGGAATGGAACCAGGGTCCCCTGCATTGCAGATGGATTCTTTACCAGCTGAGCTACCAGGGGATTCACTATTTAATCACCTGTTTTGTCCCTTAACTCTGTCCCTGTCAGATACACATTGTTGTACAGCAGAAACTAACATGACATTGTAAAGCAGTTATCCTCCAATTAAAAAAAAAAAAAAAGCTGGGGGCTTCCCTGTTGGTTCAGTGGCTAAGACTTTGTGCTGCTAGTGCAGGCAGCCTGGATTCAATCCCCATTTGGGGAACTAGATCCCGCATACAAAAGAGAACAGATTCTGAGTACCGCAAAGATCAAAGAACGCCCCTACCGCAACAAAGACAAAGCACAGCCAAATAAAAGTAAATAGATAAATATTAAAAGAAGAAAGACGGGGTGGGGCGGGCTGCAGGGCATGAGATCGGCTCAGGCGCAGTTCTCTGATTGGCTGATGCTGACGTAACAGGGCAGTGTCTCAGGGGTGAACCTTATCAGTCCCTAGGTTCCAGGAGGCCCCGGGGCTGTGTGCTCATGGTCATCAGCAGTTAACATCTTCCATTTGGTGGGGAGTTTTCACAGCTGTAAAGCAACTCAGGAAACGTGCATCGAATGCTGGTTACCTGGGTGCCTCAGAGAGCAGTGAAAGCTGAGGAAGTGGATGAAGACTTGTCCCCAGAAGGCCCCCAGTGTCCTGCTCAGTTACAGTTCCCACCTTTCTTTCGATACTCTTCAGTCTTGAGGAGAACAGGAATAAAGGTTCAGATATGGAAGTTAAACTTGACAGAGGTACCCACAGGTTCCTGCTCGGTTACTGATTCCTGCCAGGGCTCCACCTCTCTTGGTGCCCACCTGCTGTGTAGCTTTGCCCCTCTCCAGCCTCTCAGAGCCCTGCTTCTTCATATGAAAAATGGGGGTCATTGTTTCTGCCCCGCCTGCTTCACAGCTGAGTGGTAAGGAGGCTCCACTGCCTAGTGCCCCGTGCAGGGGAGTCAGCCCAGTGTGACTCGAATGTGCACCCGAACCTGGGAAAGGCCTGGGCTCAGATCTGGACTCTGTCACTGCCCGCTGTGTGAGTCTGGCAAGTTGCTTTCCCACTTAGAGCTTGTGATCAGTTATAAAATCCATCGGAATCCCTACCTCGTAAGGCTGCTGTGAGGATGACAGAGATAATGATAACAAGGTGCTCAGTGAGCGCTCAGTAAATTATAGTTATGCCACTCTTGACAGAGAGGGATAAACATGGAGCCTGGTGTGTGCTCAGAGCTCCAAAATATTTGAGAAGGAGACCTGGGTTCAGTCCCTGGGTCGGGAAGATCTCCTGGAGAAGGGAACGGCAACCCGTTCCAGTATTCTGTCCTGGAGAATTCAGTGGACTGTAGAGTCCATGAGACTGCAAAGAGTTGGACATGACTGAGCAGCTTTCACTTTCTTTCTCTTCTTTTCTCCCTGGCGGCCCAGTGGTTAACTTTCACTACAGGGGGCTTGGGGTTCAGTCCCTGTTCGGGGAATCAAGATCCCACATGCCGTGGACAAAAATAAATTAAATAAAAAACTTTGAGAATGAAAGGAGGACATTGTTCTTAAAGGTCCCCATAAGGAAACCACTAACCACAGGGGGCTGTGTTGAGTTTATTAACATTAAACAGTTAATTCAGATCTATTCCTCGGTCACATTGGCCACATGTCAAGCCCTCAGCAGCCTGATGTGGCTAGTGGCCACCACAGTGGACCAGAGCGTTCCATCACCACAGAAGTTTCCATCAAGGCTCAAGGGGCAAGGGAGGGAAATGAAATACCCGGGAAGAGCGCTAGGGGCAGGAGGGGTGGTGTTCCCTGTGGCGAAGGGGCTTCCCTGGACATGGGCTCCTTGCCCCGGGAGACAGTGTCCCCAGTGGC
>SJYQ01092851.1:10154-20230 GCA_006410935.1 Redunca redunca | reverse complement strand
GAGAAGCCCTGCACCGCGACCAGAGAGCAACTAGCTCGCCACAGCTACAGAAAAGCCTGCACGCGGCAATGAAGACTTTATAATAACAAAAGAATTAAGGATTATGTGAACGACACACTGGACAGCACCCACTCCCCCCTCAGCCCGTCTGTTCCTCTGACCCCTCCCCAGGCAGCACTCCTGCCATAGACACTGTGCTGCAAATAAACATTTGTCACTTAAGGTCAGGTGATGGATGTTTTCTTCGACGAGTGGAAGTGGACGTGGTTCATTTTGCGGCTTGCAGGATCTTAGTTTCCTGATCTGGGATTGAACCCAGGCCCTAAGCAGTGGAAGCACGGAGTCCTACTCACTGGACCTCGGCTCATTTTCTACAAAATGGCCACACTGTCATGTAATTATTTTCCTCTTTCTCTCTTGCTGGATATTTCGAGATTTCCCAGTTTATCCTACAGCAAGAATCCTTGTGCATATTATTTCTGATACATACATTTTCCAGAAGTAGAATCCTTACCTCAAAGATCTTGTTGAAGGTAAGATAAGACTCTTAATCTCTTTGTTAAGATAAGAAATCTAGGAGAGGCAAACAGTCTATTGTTTGTCTGAGAAATCTCTTAGGTACTTAACACTGTTTCAGAATCCAGAAATGTGATTACACACGGTTACCAGGTAAGATCAGCAAGCAGCCTGCAGTTTTCTATCCAAAGTTGTTCTCATGAGTCATGGCAACAAATTCTAAAGTCTTAGAAACATTCCAAGATCCTTCTGTTTAAATAACAAATTTATTGTAACTGAGAAATGAGAAGCTGGTAACAGTATAAATGTTCAGACAAGTCCCATTTTATACCAGAAATCAAGACTTAGACATATGCTCAGTTTAGTCACTCAGTCGTGTCCGACTCTTTGCGACCCCATGAACTGCAGCACGTCAGGCCTCCCTGTCCATCACCAACTCCTGGAGTTCACTCAGACTCACCTCCATCGAGTCAGTGATGCCATCCAGCCAACTCATCCTCGGTCGTCCCCTTCTCCTCCTGCCCCCAATCCCTCCCAGCATCAGAGTCTTTTCCAACGAACAAGAGGTCTGAATTGGTGTGAAATGAAAGTCTTTCATTAAGTTTTAAAATTCAGAATTGTATCTTTCCCTTCATGATTCCGGGAGAAAGGAGACATCTTTAACTCTTTCTCAGCTTCCTTTTGTTAACTATATACTCTTTCATTTTTGAGGCCAAGCTCTGGAAATTAACTAGTTGGCCTTTGAGAAGCAAAAATCAGATGTGTGGAGCTCCCTTTTACTGAGCCAAAAAAGAGAAATAAATGAATATGATCTTAATTAATAACAGCTGAATAAGGAGCACACACGATTTCTCTTCATCAAAGAATAGAAAAGCTTTTTAGTGGATACCGCAGTAATTAATTCAAAAAAGACTAAGGCCAATTCATTCTTCCACCAATAGGGAGACAGTTTCCTCATAATTTTGCTGGAACTGGAGGCTATTATCTGGTTTACTTTTGGACAGTCTGATGGGACACAAACACACCAAATGCGCATGTTTTCATGCTTTTTAAAAGGGGGCTTTATTGAGATGTAACTGACATGCAACCAACTGCACACATTTGAAGTTTGCTGCTGCTACTGCTGCTAAGTCGCTCAGTTGTGTCTGACTCTTCGCGACCCCATGGACTGCAGCCTACCAGGCTCCTCCACCCATGGGATTCTCCAGGCAAGAGGACTGGAGCGAGGTGCCATTACAGTTTAGGGATCTTTCACATGTATACATCCTCATGAAACTGTCATGGCAATAAAGATAACACATCAGCGCCTCCAAAAGCTTCTTCATGCCCTTGATCATCGCTCTCCTCACCCACCCTGCTCACCACCCCTGGGCGAGGACAGATTCCTTCTGAGCAAGATCAGCCACCATTTCCCAGCAGCGAGGCTGACAATAACCAGGAGCATCTCCTCTGCTCTGGCAGCGTAATTTCACACCCTCTGTGGAGGGCCCTTTGACAGTATCAGTCAAGTTACCACATGCACGACTGAACCAGCCACTCTAGGAACGAATCTTAGGAGCACTCTAATATCCATCGCAAACGACACAGGTACCAGGATAGTCTCTTCAACTGTAGTAGCAGAACACTGGAAACTCCCTAAATGTCCAGGAGTAGACACCAGGGAAGTAATCCAGTGACTCAAACAATGGAGTAACATGCAGCCGTGAAAGAGAATGAGGAAGCTTTCATAGTTCTGGGGCAGAAATTATCCCCAGTATGACGTAAAGGGGAAAGTGTGTGTGCAGAGCAGTGGGTGGTCACCGTCCACTCCTGTAGCTCTTTTCATCTTGTAAAACGGGTGCTTTATACTAAACAATAACTCCCCATTCTCTCCCTCAACCCCTAGCCCACGGCAACCAGCATTGCTCTTCCTGACTCTGTGATTTCAGATCCTCTAAGTACCTGCACGCCTCTTCATTCTTTGGGGACCATCATGAGAGCTATGACCCTGACCCCGGCTCTCACCCTCCCCTGTCCCTCGCCTCGGGAGAAAGAGGAAGCACTTACCTGGCTGGCAGTTGGGTGGTGGTGTTACGCCTCTTTCTCTCTCTTGTTTATTGATTCTGTTCCACTCTCTCCCTCTGTCTCCAAGTGGGGAATCTGCCTGGAGGGAAGCACCACCGCCCCTGTCCAAGGGGGTCTGTGTGTCCAGGAGTGGCGGTCAGTGTCATACAGCCCACAGCCTGAACTGAAAGCCACATTCTGCCAGCTTTTCAGTAGTCCCGAGGTTGTTCTGATCTTCACCTGCCTGCCAGACTCAGGTTGTGCCCAGGCAGGTCATCCCCAACAATGAGGTTGTGTGCCAGGAGGGTATACACATGCCATGCGTGCATCCTATAAGGAGTGTGTGTATTTCACGTATGTGGAAAATGCACATAACATAAAACTTACCATCTTAACCATTTTAAGGTTACTGTGGTATTAGATACATATTCCCACACTGCTGCGCAAGCGTCATCACCATCCACTCCTGTAGCTCTTTTCGTCTTGTAAAACGGGTACTTTATACTAAACAAGAACTCCCCATTCTCTCCCTCAACCCCTAGCCCGTGGCAACCAGCATTGCTCTTCCTGACCCTCCAAGTGCTTCATCTCAGTGAGTCATGCAAGATCTGTCTTTTTGTGACTGGCCTCTTTCACTCTGCGCGATATCCTCCAGGTTCATCCACGCTGTAGCCTGTGTCAGAATTCCCTTCCTTGTTAAGACTGAATAACTAACTTTGCTCTAATTCAGTGGAGCCCTTTGATTTCCCTTTGAATCCCGAGGCATGGGTGTGCTGCACTGTCCTTACCCGCGCATTCATCAGTGGACGCTGGGGTTACTTCCATGCTTTAGCTACTGCGACCGCTGCTCCTGCGAATGTGAGCGTGAGGAAGTCTCTCCGAGCCCCTCCTCTCACTTTAGAGCATGTATCCAGAAGTAGAATAATGGAGCACAGGGTAGTCGTTAAAAAAACTTAAGGACCACCATATGTTTCCCCCGTGCATTTACATTCCCACCCACAGTGCCCAAGGCTTCCGATTTCTCTACATCCTCACCAGCTGTTTTTCTGATTTTTTGATAGTAGCCATCCTCGTGGGTATGAGGTTGATATCTCGTAGTTCTGATTTGCATTATCACTAAGGATTGGTGATATTGAGAGTCTTTTCATGTGCGTATTGGCTATTTATATATCTTCTTTGGAGAGATGTCTGTTTAAGCCTTTTGCCCATTTTTGAACCAGCTAGTGTGTGTCGGGGGAGGGGGAGTGGTTATTTCTATTATTGTTGAGTTTTAGAAGTTCTTGATGTATCCTGGATATTAATCCCTTGCAATGCAGAACACCCGAGTTCAGTCCCTGGGTGGGACTGGAGAAGGGAATGGCTACCTACTCCAGTATTCTTGCCTGGAGAATTCCGTGGACAGAGGAGCCTGGCAGGCTATAGTCCATGGGGTGGCAAAGAGTTGGACGGGACTGAGTGCCTAACACTTTCACTTTTTCACCAATATATGGTTTCCAAATAGTCTCTCCCATTCTGTGGGTAGGATTTTTACTCTGTGGATAGTGTCCTTTGAAGAAAGACAAATTTAAAAATTTTCATGAAGTCCAACTTGTCTGTTTCTAATTTCATTACTTACGCCTTTGGTAATATGCCAAGAAATCATTACCAAATCCAGTACCATGAAACTTTTGACCTGTGCTTCCTTCTAACAGATTTATAGTTTCAGGTCCATCATTTAGGTCTTGATTTATTTTTACCTACTTTTTGTAAATAGTGTTAGGTAAGTGAGCGACTGAACTGAACTGAAGGGTATAATTTCATTCTGGTGCATGTGGGTATCCAGTTTTCTGAGCATCATTTGCTGAAAAGACCGTCTTTTCCCTATTGAATGGTCTTGGCACTCTCTTCAAGGATTATTTGACCATGTATATGAGGAAGTATCACCGATCCTTTTCATGATGCCAGTTGCTTTGCTGTTCACACTGTCTGCACTGTTCGCTGAACCCAGCGAAGGCCAGGCTCAAACTAAGAGACTGGAAGGAGACTGGAGGAACCATGGGCATGTCTATTCTCCCCTGGCTGGCCCGGCATAATACAGCCTCTCTTCCGGCTGACGCAGCAGCGGTAGCCGCAGCCGTAACTTAACCTTGAAGTAGCAGTGACGCAGCCACAACACCGCCTCACATGACAGAACCATGGTGTCGCTCCGGTGCAGCCCCAGTGCAGCAGCCGCCAAGGCTCTCATGGAGAAACTCACACAGGCGAGCCGCACGAGGCAGCCCGTGGGCAGGCGAGTCCCTCACGGTGCGCATGCGCAGTGCTGTGAGCGCGCGGCTGTTACGTAACCACGCAAAGCCGCTGTTTACGCAGGGTGTGAGAGCGTGGGTGAGAGGGCGTGACGGGCACCATCTTCTTAGTTTCCCCACAGAGGGCTTATATCTGCACTCTCCGTTTCATCCCACTGACCTGTGTCTGTCTTTATGCCAGAGCCACGGCTGCATTACCACAGCTTTGTAGGAAACTTCGAAATCAGGATGTGTGAGTCCTCAGTTTTGTTCTTTTTCAAGATTATTTTGGCCATTTGGGGTCCCTTGAGAGTTCATGCGATTTTTAGAATGGGATTTTCTATTTCTGCATATTCTACAAGTGTCATTACTTTGAAGAAGTTGGGATTTTGATAGGGATAGCATTGGCTCTGTAGATCACTTTGGATCGTATTCGTAGCTTAACAATATTAAGTTTTCCAATCCGTGAACATGGGATGTGTTGCCGTTCACTTGTTTCTTCTTTAATTTCTTTCGGCAGTGCTTTGTAGTTTGCATTGTACACCTCGTAGGTTAGGGAAATGCTTAAGAACTTTCTATATGTCTCATAGCTTGTCTGCCCCTCATTTCCTGCACGACTGTCTTCTTTTATGATTGGTTGATTTTTTTTTTATAATGAAATGTTTACATTCTTTTCTCATTTCCTTTTGCATGTATTATATAGCTGGTTTCTTTGTGGTTACCATGGGGATTCCATTTAACATCCTAAAGTTATAACACCCAAATTTAAATTTATACCAGCTTAACGTTAATGACATACGGAGCTCTGCTCCCTTATAGCTCTTCCTTCATAGTCAGTATCACAAAACTGCATCATTAAACGTGGTTGTTGTGTCTGTCCCAGGCTGTTAACGGGGGTGCGCTTGGCTAGGAGTAGCTGAGGCCCTGGCTGGGCGCTGCGTTACAGTGAACACCGCAGGCCCTCTGCCACCAGGACCCGTGTTATGACCAGGCTGGCCTTGTGTTTATTGTTACAATTGCAGGACACACTTCAGCAAAAACCCCTCAGGGAACTTTGAGGAACAAGCTTTATTACTCACAGGCCTGGAGGGTGCACAGCACACCGAGGACCACACAGGTTGTGGGAGAGAAAGAGAGAGAGAGACAGAGAACATGGGGGCTTGCCCTTGTTGTGGTCCGAGGACGGTGTCTGGGTTTGTATGGGTTACTCGTCACTGAAACATGAGAGCAGGAGTGAGGGTTTAGTTTTCTTCCACGTTGTCAGTTTTCTAGGTTTCCCACAGTGTTCTGAAAGGGGAACTTCTTGAGTGTGGGAGGCCTAGTTCCTTAACTTGTTGTTTTGATAGTAGCTGTTTCATACAGCTGGTAATATGTTTACTTAAAATGGATGTCTTCTGAAATGGATGCCTCAGCACTTACAGTGCAATCAAAAGCTTACTGTTATGTACTTACACTACACTCGTCTTCCCCAAAATATAAACCATTAATTCTTTTAAGTGCATTATTCTCCTAAATTTCATGGAGAGCAAGATTTGGAGTTCCAAACCAAAGTTACAGTAATACTAGCTTTACACTAGAAACTGTTTTTCTTTTTTGTTTTTAGTGTATCCATCACTTAATTGGGTAGAAAACAAGCAAAGGTACAGGTACAAACCACTCTTACAATAATACTAGCTTTTATAATTGCTCATGTATTTACCTTTGCTGAGATGTTAACTTCTCCATGGCTTCAGGTTACCGTGTAATGCCCTTCACTTCCTCTTGGATGACTCCTTTCAGCATTTCGTGCAGGTCAGGTCTAGTGGTCATGGAGTCTTTCAATTTTGTTTATTAGGGAATATGATCATTCCTGGTCTTCCCAGGTGGTGCTAGTGGTAAGGATCTGCCTGCCAGTGGAGGAGACATAAAAGAAGCAGGTTTGATCCCTGGGTCAGGAAGATCTCTTGGAGGAGGCCATGACAACCCACTCCAGTATTCTTGCCTGAATAATCCCGTGGAGAGAGGAGTCTGCTGAGCTACAGTCCATGAAGTCACAAAGAGTCAGACACAGCTAAAGCAACTCAGCACACACGCACATGTTCATTTCTCTCTCACTTTTGAAGGACAGTTTTGCTGGGTATACGATTCTTGGTTGGCAGGCTTTTAAATTTTAGCATTTGCATACATTGGCCCACTGTCTTCTGGATTACAAAATTGTATATATATATCTGGCTGTGCCAGGCCTTAGCTGCAGCGTGTGGGCTCTTTAGTGGTGGCATGTGGGATCCGGTTCCCCGACTACAGATGGAACCCGAGCCCCCTGCACTGGGAATGCGGTCTTAGCCACAGGGCCAGCAGGGAAGTCCCATGGCCTCAAAAACTTCCGGTGAGAAATCTGGTGATGGTCTTATTGAAAATCCCTTGTATGTGATGATGTGATGATTCACTTCTCTCTTGCTGTTTGCAGGAGAGTGAAAAAGCTGGCTTGAAACTCAACATTGAAAAAAAAAGATCATGGCATCTGGTCCCATCACTTCATGGCTAATAGAAGGGGAAAAAGTGGAAGCAGTGACAGATTTTCTTTTCTTGGGCTCCAAAATCCCTGCAGATAGTGACTGCAGCCATGAAATTAAAAGACACTTGCTCCTTGGAAGGAAAGCTATGCAAACCTAGACACTGTATTAAAAACCAGAGACATCACTGTGCAGACAAAGGTCTGTATAGTTAAGCTATGGTTTTTTCAGTAGTCATGTACAGATGTGAGAAGTGGACCATAAAGAAGGCTGAGTGCCAAATATTGATGTTTTTAAATTGTGCTAGAGAAGACTCTTGAGAGTCCCTTGGACAGCAAGATCAAACCAGTCACTCCTAAGGAATCAACCCTGAATATTCATTGGAAGGACTGATGCTGAAGCTGAAGCTCCAATACTTCAACCACTCAATGGGAAGAGCCAACTCACTGGCAAAGACCCTGATGCTGGGAAAAACTGAAGGCAGGAAGAGCAGGGAACGACAGGATGAGATGGTTGGATGGCATCACTGACTCACTGGACATGAATCTGAGCAAACTCTGGGAGATAGTGAAGGACAGGGAAGCCTGGCTGCTGTAGTCCATGGGGTTGCAAAGAGTCAGACATGACTTAGCAGCTGGACAACAATAAATTGTACTTTTCAGCTGCAGAATTTTGGGGAGGAGGGAGTTCTTTTTAGGTTTTCTCTTTGCTGATATTTTCATTTTGTTCCCACATTGTTTTCTTGACGCTCTTCACATCTTCCTTTCTTCGAGCTTCTTTAAGATAATTGTTTTAAAGACTTGGTCTAGTGTATCTGCTATCAGATCTTTTACAGAAATAGTTTCTGCTGGTTTACTTTTCTCCTGTGAATAGGCCATATGTTCCTGTTTCTTTCTATGGCTTGTGATTTTTTGGTTGTACAGTGGGCATTTCCATTACATAATGCAGTAACTCTGGAAATCAGATTTTCCTCCTTCCCCAGGGTTTTCTGGGTTTTGTTATCGTTTTCATTTTTATTGTTGCAGGCTGTCTCGTGCAGAGGATTAGCCTGAGCTGTGACTATAATATCTTTCTGAGTCTTTTCCTGCGTGTGTGTTGTCACTTCCGAATTTCCCCCAACTGTGCAGTTCAGGCTCCTAGAAACGGAAAAAGCGGAAGATGAAGGTGGGAAGGGCAATGGCTCTTTGAGTGCTCTGCAAGTCGCTTCAGCTAGCGGGGGCAGGTCTCACAGCAACGGAGAGGGAGGCGTGCAACAACAAGGGCTGCCACCTCTCTGTGTACCTCTGTGATCAGACACAGCATCAGTGATGAGAGCACAGGTTCCCGCTGTTTGGAGGGCAGAGTCCTTTTTGCCCACCTAAGCTCCCACATGGTCTGTGCAGGCTGCCCCGAGAACATGTGAATAGCTAGCTGCCGAATGGCTGGGAGAGGAGGATGGGTAGCCGCTACTGTGCTAAGAGCTGAACTTGCCCCAAACTAATCACCAACCAAAATTCATCATCCAGATATTCCCCTAGAACTGGCAAACCTTCAACAGACTCCCGAGTTCCAAAATAATTGCATCAGAAAGACTCTGTCCATGTGATTGTTGTCTAGGTGGGGAGACAGAGTTCTTGTTCTTATTCTGTCATCTTCCCAGAATCTTCTCCAACGTGTGTTTTGTACAGAGACTACACAATGCACATATACATGGATAATGTCCCAAATGACAGGATTGTTCACGCAGAAAATCAAACTGAAAGCCCTTTAGAGCAAATGATACAATCTGATGGGCTCACTGATCAGAAAACAAATGTCTGTACCAAACTCCTTAAATTAACACTTCACGCCCAGGACCTTATGAGATAATTTTTAGAGGAAAAGGTCTGATTCACAATGTTGGCTAAAACCATGAAAAGCCTAGTAACAAGTTTGAAAAGAATTGTTTAAGACCCATATGATAGCAACTCAGTCAGTTCAGTTCAGTTCAGTCGCTCAGTCGTGTCCGACTCTTTGCGACCCCGTGAATCGCAGCACACCAGGCCTCCCTGTCCAGCACCATCTCCTGGAGTTCACTCAGACTCACGTTCATCGAGTCAGTGATGCCATCCAGCCATCTCACCCTCTGTCGGCCCCTTCTCCTCCTGCCCCCAATCTCTCCCAGCATCAGGGTCTTTTCCAATGAGTCAACTCTTCGCATGAGGTGGCCAAAGTACTGGAGCTTCAGCTTTAGCGTCATTCCTTCCAAAGAAATCCCAGGGCTGATCTCCTTCAGAATAGACTGGTTGGATCTCCTTGCAGTCCAAGGGACTCTCAAGAGTCTTCTCCAACACCACAGTTCAAACCCATCAATTCTTTACCGCTCTGCCTTCTTCACAGTCCAACTCTCACATCCATACATGACCACAGGAAAAACCATAGCCTTGACTAGACGGACCTTAGTCAGCAAAGTAATGTCTCTGCTTTTGAATATACTATCTAGGTTGGTCATAACTTTTCTTCCAAGGAGTAAGCGTCTTTTAATTTCATGGCTGCAGTCACCATCTGCAGTGATTTTGGAGCCCAAAAAAATAAAGTCTGACACTGTTTCCACTGTTTCCCCATCTATTTCCCATGAAGTGATGGGACCAGATGCCATGATCTTTGTTTTCTGAATGTTGAGCTTTAAGCCAACTTTTTCACTCTCCTCTTTCACTTTCATCAAGAGGCTTTTGAGTTCCTCTTCACTTTCTGCCATAAGGGTGGTGTCATCTGCATATCTGAGGTTATTGATATTTCTCCC
>SJYQ01092849.1:0-52356 GCA_006410935.1 Redunca redunca | reverse complement strand
GGTGAACAGGTTAGGGACCCCAGGACTAAAGGAACAATGCAGCAGCAGCTGGGCAGCGTGTGACTCCCCTATCCAACTGCAGAAGGGGGCCCAGGTCAAATGTTTCCCAAGCCCCGTCCAGACTAGCAACAGACGGCAACCCAGGAAAGCACATCCTTCCTATGATGGAATGGGAGTTCTGCTGACAACACCAGGCCAGCCAAGAGCACCAATAAGGAAGACAGGTCAGGAGCCCACTGATAGGAAAACAATTTGGGAAAACACTCTCCTTCTCTGTAGGGCCCCCAGGAAATACCCTTTATCCCAGCGGGATGGAGGCTCCTGTCGCCTACGTGAAGGCACCAGGCATTGTGGCCTGGGAAAACTTCTTCCTTCCATCAGCTAGCACCAGCAAGGTCCAGTGGGAGCCCCAGCTGCACCAGATAAATCGAGCAGACCAAAACTGTAACAGCAAAGGCTCTGAAGAGTAAACTGTCAATGGAACCACAGCCCATGAAAGTAGGTCCCAATTTCTGTGCTAATCTAAAGACAGTGACTTCTGGTAAAATACAAGGTTTAAAAAGGACCCAGAGTTTCCTAACATAATAGACAAAATGTCCAGAACAGAATGGGAAACCTCCTTACCAAGAACCAGGAAAACCACACTTGAATGAGGAAAGACAATCAGCTGCCACCAGTACCAAAATAAACCTGATGCTGGAACCAGCATACAAGGGACGTTAAAGCAGCCCTCAAAAAAATGCTGCAATACACAACTGTAGATTCTCCTGAAATAAATGAAAGCATAGAAAATCTCATCAAAGAAACAGAAGTTATAAAAAGGACCAAACAAAAATTATAGCCTCGAAAGACATAATAATAGAAGTAAAAACTTTCTAGATGGGCTTAATAATGGAGACGACAGAGGATAAAATAAATGAACTTGAAGATAGGCCAATAGAATTTACCCATTATGAACAAAAAAGACCAGACTGAAAACAAATGAACAGAGCCTCAGGAACTTGTCAGACAAAAACAAAAGATCCAGTGTTCATATCCCCAGGGTCCCAGAAGGAGAATAAAGAGATGGGCTGAGAGTATTCAAAAAGATAATGGCTGAGAATTTCCCAAATGTGGTGAAAGACATAAATCTACAGATTCAAGAAGCTGGGCAAGCCTCAAATAAATAAATTCAAAGAAATTCATAAGACACATGATTAAGTTTCTGATCATCAAAGACAAAGAAAAACCCTTGAAAACTGAGAAAAACAACACAACGTCTAAGGGAAAACCAATTCAACAGACTGCTCTTCTGAAACCATGGAGGCCAAAAGAAAGCAGCACAATATTTTCTATGTTGAAAGAAAAGAACTGTCAACCATGAATTCTGTATTTGGGGAAACTACACCTCAAGATCAGAGGAGTAAAGACCTTCTCAGACTAAGGAAAACTAAAAGAATGTGTAGCTAGAAAACCTAGCCTTAAAAACTGGCTAAAGGAAGTTCTTCAAAGAGAAAGGAAATGATTAAAGAAAAAATCTTCTTGGAGCATTGGTTAGAAATAAAGAACAGAAAAAGGAAATGAATATATATAATAGACTATCCTTCTCCTTGTGAATTCTATATCATATTTAGTGACTGAAACAAACATTATAATACCATCTGATGCTCAATATGATTATATATAAAAGGTAGGATGGAAGTAAGGTTTTCACATTTCAAAGTGGTAAATTGTTGATACCAGTAGACTGTTATAAGCCAAATATATATATTGTAATACTCAAAGCAGCCACAAAGAAAATGATACAAGGAGATATATACTCAAAAACACTACAAATACTATAAAATCCTTTAAAATGTTCAAGTAACCAAAGAAAGGCAAGAAAAGAGAAACTGGAGGGAAACCAAATAATAAAATGGCAGATTAAAACTCTAAGGTAAAAATGTTTTGTTTTTGTTAAGTTGTATCTGACTCTTTTGTGACCCCAGGGACTGTAGCCCACCAGGCTCCTTTGTCCATGGGATCCAGGCAAGAATATTGGACTGAGCTACCATTTCCTTCTCTAGGGGATCTTCCCAACCCAGGAATCAAACCTCTTCCTGCACTGCAGGCAGATTCTTTACTGCTGAGCCACCAGGAAAGCCCTAATGTATAAATAATTACCTTAAATGTACAATGTCTGAACACACCAATTAAAAAGCACACACTGTCAGAATGGATTAAAACCACAACCCAACTATATGCTGTTCACATGAAACTCACTTCAAATTCAATGAGATAAGTGGGCTGATGAGCCTCTTGATGAAAGTCAAAGAGGAGAGCGAAAAAGTTGACTTAAAACTCAACATTCAGAAAACGAAGATCATGGCATCTGGTTCTATCACTTCATGGCAAATAGATGGGGAAACAATGGAAACAGTGACAGACTTTATTTTGGGGGGCTCCAGAATCACTCCAGATGGTGACTGCAGCCATGAAATTAAAAGACATTTGCTCCTTGGAAGAAAAGTTCTGACCTACCTAGACAGCATATTAAAAAGCAGAGACATTATTTTGCTGACAAAGGTCCGTCTGGTCAAAGCTATGGTTTTTCCAGTACTCATGTATGGATGTGAAAGTTGGACTATAAAGAAAGCTGAGCACTGAAGAAATGATGCTTATAAACTGTGCTGTTGGAGGAAACTCTTGAGAGTCCGCTGGACTGCAAGGAGATCAAACCAGTCCATCCTAAAGGAAATCAGTCATGAAGATTCATTTGAAAGGACTGATGCTGAAGCTGAAACTCCAATACTTTGGCCACCTGATGCAAAGAACTGACTCATTGGAAAAGACCCTGATGCTGGGAAAGATTGAAGGTGGGAGGAGAAGGAGACGACAGAGGATGAGATGGTTGGATGGCATCACCAACTCGATGGACATGAGTTTAAGTAAACTCTAGGAGGTAGTGATGGACAGGGAGGCCTGGTGTGCTGCAGTCCGTGGGGTCACAGAGAGTTGGACACAACTGAGCGACTGAACTGAACTGAAGTAGGCTGAAAATACAATAGACAGAATATCAGTAGCTCCTTTAAATCATGCTTATGAATAATTTTTAATGATATGAGAGAATGCTCAGATTAAATCAGCAAATATTTTGAAGATAAGATACCAAATGTATATACAGCATGACTTCACACTGTATGCAAACAATTTATAAATGCCTAAAAAGAATTCATGTTAGGGTATCACCACTAGCAAGAATCTCAATTATCTTCATAATGCTTTCTTGTATTTTTCAGATTTAGAAAGCAACATTATTTCTTAAATTCTCTTCAATTCAAGCAGTCTATTAAAGATAGCTGCTGCTGCCCAGGAAGTAAGACCTAATATTTATTATCAGTAGCCACCATTAATGTGGCTCTTTCTACTTTCATTAATGTGGTGATTTGGCTGTCTCTCCCTTTCCTGCTCCCCAGAGGACCAGAGGTACAAGGCAGATGGCCTGAAAGACTCTGAAAGTCTTCTCTCTGCAAGCTTCATGCATGAGATCCAGGAGACGGAGGTAGGCAGAGGAGGGAGCTGACGGATGGGGGCAGCAGAGCTGGTCTGCTGGAACCCTGCCTCATTCCCAGTGGTCTCCAGAGTCACTGCTCCAGGCCTCCACAGGCCTGACCACTGAGCTGGGAACCATGAATCTTCAGCCCATCACCCAAGGCCACATGAACACGTTTTGGTTCTCAGCCCCACCGAGCCTAACAGGAGGACCCTCCCACCATGCTGGAGGCCACAGTACAGAAGGGGAAACCCTTCTATTCAATACTGCCAAGCCCGTATCATTTTAACACCCTTGTCTTCCTTTCTTTCTCAAAATCTCTAACTGTATCCAGGATCCCAATGATAAGCATCCTACTGTAACAGACCCAACTCTTTTTCTGGCATTTCAAGTAAGAAAACTCAGAGTAATCTTCAATTCTTCCTTACCCTTAATGTGGATATCCAATCTATTATCATAAGGAAAATTCAACACAAAATGCAGGAGGTAGCAGATACAATGATTTCTAAGATTCCCTATCAGAAATCTGTTATTCTTTTACCAAAGAATACCCTTACCCTTAATTTTTTAAACAATTTTTTATTGAGCTCGGATATTTACCTAGCCACACCATGTGTCACGGGGGATATTAATCCCCTGACCAGGAACCTAACCTACACCCCTTACATTGGAAGCTCAGAGTCTTAACCACTGGACTGCCAGGGCAGTCCCATCTCTACCCTTTCTTAACACAATGAATAAATGACCCTCTTGAAGTCAAAGCTGAAATCTCTGACCAAGGCTCCTTCATGTATAAGATGCTTCCTTGTGGATATCGGGCTTGATTTAACAGTCAATGAGACCATTTTGAGACTTTCCACTGTTATGATCAATTCTGGAAAAGTTGCCTTTTTCCCTGAGGACATGGAATCACATCTCTAGGACCACATGATAACTCAAAGCCAACCTTGACTTTACACTTTTGCAAATACTGTAGGATCACTTAATGCCCCTATCCCTGCCATCTCCTGGACCTAAACTTTGACATACGTGATGAGGTAACACAATTTTAAAAATACATGAGCATGTATTGGAGACCTTGTTAACTTTTAAAATAAACTTTTCCTTTACCTATTCTCTTGCTTTTGGGGGCTAGAGTGGAAAAAGCATGAACACTGGCGTTAAAGAGTGTCCCTATTACTTATTAGCCACATAACTTTGCAGACTCTTCGTCTATAAAATGGAAATAAGTACACATACCTCTTGTGAAGATTAAGTAATATATTACTTATAAAAGTGCCTGGAGTATCAGAGGTGCCCTCTTGGATCCGTTTAACATTCCTCCTTCAGTTTCTTTTTTCCAACTACTTCTCACGTATGATTTATGCTTTATGTTTTTATGGAACTAAATGAGTCACCTGAAATTCTTTTGGAACAAAAAAGAGCATATAAAAATATGACATAAAAATAGTAGACACTCTGCTGGGAAGTAGGGGTGGGCATTTACTGGGAAGGGCTATGAGGCCACTTTCTGGGTAATGATATCTTTGTAGGAGTTTGGGTTACACAGGTGTATGCATGTGTCAAAACTCAGCAAATGTACTGTTAAAATTTAACTATAATGAAATGTACCAATCTTACCTCAGAAGAAAAAAACTATCAACAAATAATGACCTCTTCCTCGGTGATATGCATGCCAAAGCACTGAGGGGGAAAGGATAAAAAACAGGATGGACAGACGGATGGACAGAGGAACAGGAAGCACAGAATAAAATGCTAATGTTCAAACCTGGTGGTGGTGTATGGCTGCTCAGTGTAAAAGCCTTTCAGTTTTGCATTATGTTTGAAATTTTTCATAGTAAAGTGTTGGGAAAACAGACTCAGTGGAGAAGAATGGAAGGCATTCAGTACACATTAGTTCTCTTCCGGAACCTTCTCCCTGCTTTCATTCATCCATTTGCCTGCAAACACTTCCTAGGCACACACTGTAGTATCGCCTAGTACAAACTGCTTAACTTCAAGTGCTCGGCATCTGTCCCCTCTTCTATGGAATAAGAACTACATGTGCCTCATGGGGGTTTTGTGTGGATTGAGATGATAAACACATAACATTTAAGTTTAGTACCTGACACGGAGCTGGTGCTCAATAAATGTTAGCTACTATTATATAAAGAGCAAGGGCATTACAGTATCATGGGTATTCAATATCAAGCAGTGGATAGAAGCCCTGACCCCTAACTGACTGCCAGGGTTCAAATCTCAACTCTACCACTTTGTAGCTCTGGGCAAAACCCTCAACCTTTCTGTGCTTCAATCTCCTATTCTGGGAAAAAAGTGGTAACCGGGGGTTATTATGGGGTTATTGTGACAATTCAACATGATATTACATACTAAGTGCTTAGACAGTGGCTGGAGCAGTATAAACACTTGTCAGTGTTAGCAAACTCACTGTGCTGGGTACCTAGAGAATATGAAGAAGAATGGAATAGGCAAGTCCCTGACACCTCAAGGAGTTGGTTATCCAGGAGAGGGGAAAGCCATGTCAACAGAAGCATCACAAAGTGGCATGTGATGTGTGCCATAGGGGAGATGTACTCCCCTGGGTTTGGGATACCAGAAAACGGACTGATGATAATGACTGAGGAAGACAGAGCCCTCGAGTGAGCGGCACTGGGTGATCTGGGATTTGAAAGCAGAGAAAGGGAAGAACAGGGGTGGCAATACGAAAGTACATGGTACAGAGAACCTACCAGAGCTTAATAAGAGACAGGCAGGGGCAGGTTAGAAGATGTGAGGCTAGAAAGAGACTGGGATCCGATGGCAGAAAGCTTGCTTGATGAATGTGGACTTTGTTCTGTAAAAGTATTTTGAAAAAAATGACCATCCATTCATATATTCCATATATGGGATGTAGAAGAGGTAGGTCTTCAAAATAAAACCTTAATTTTTTTAGAAAAAAGAAAAAGAGAGCCTTAATTTTTCTGATACATAAGAAATATTTATCCACTGCACTCTTTATATAGAATAACTAAAAATTCATTACAATTACTATTTTACCAATTCAAGGCATCTCTACTCAATAAGAAGGCCCAGAGGCTCCAGGAGGGGCAGGAAGTGTTGTGGAATCAAGTTAGTTAGCACCACCCATTGGTTCACTGCTTTCAGGCTTAGTTTGAAATCTGAGCCGAGATTAAATTCGGGAAGGGAGGAAGGTCCAGGCAGCAGAAGAGAAGGGCTGGCTCCCTTCGGATGCTGCCAGCTGGCCGTGCTGTGCCTCTCGGAGCTCGCTTGGCCTCGGTAAACACATTTCTGATGGCTGTAGACACGGAGCAAACCCACGAAGCTCAAATTGTCTTCAACATCAGAGCCCTGGGGGGAGCAGCCCACAGATGGGAAAGCTTTTACAAATAAAGGCAGCAAATGCTGCTTCCAAATTATGTAAATTAAATATATGAACTACACATGAAAATATCTTTCCTTTCAAGCGCTATTGGAAGGAAATTAAACTAACATAAAAAGGTTTAAAAGTTAGAGGACTGTATATAGGGAAACTTCTATCTTGGTGTAAACTAAGACTTTTTAGTGGAGGCACCTTTGAGTGAGTGGGTGGGCTGGCTGGTTCAGCCTCAGAGGAACTCTGTAGGCTCAGAGTGGAGCATCACTGTCTGGCTCACTGCTGTGCTCTCTGGGCCTAATACTGTGCCTAGCCCATAGTGGGTGCTCACAAAATATCTGTTAACTAAGTAAGTACATGATCTAGTTCCCAGCTTTGTAAATTCACTGGCATTATTAAATTCTTAATTGAGTGGGGTAGAACTGGTTTAATCCCAACTGAACTCAATGGAGATACATTAGATCCACCCCACCCCCATTTTAGGGGGGTATAGCTTTCCAGGGGGCCTCCCTGGGGGCTCAGTGGTAAAGAACCCACCTGTCAATGTAGGAGACACAAGTTTGATCCTAGGTCGGGAAGAATTCCTACAGAAGGAAATGGCTACCTGCTCCAATATTCTTGCCTGGGAAATCCCATGGACAGAGGAGTCTAACAGGCTGCAGGGGTCACAAAGAGTCAGACACAATTTAGTGACTGAACAACAATAACAGTAACAGTTTTCCAGGAGCCCCAGTATTTCTGAAATTTACCCAGAATTGTTTGTTTCTAGGTTGCTCAGTGTAAAGAATCCACCTGCCAAAGCAGGAGTCACAAGAGATGTGGGTTTGATTCCTGGGTCAGGAAGATCCCCTGGAGGAGGAAATCGCAACCCTATTCTTGCCTGGAAAATCCCACGGACAGAGGAGCCTGACGGGCTACAGTCCACGGGGTTGCAAAGAGTCGGACACGACTGAGCGAGTGAGCATGCACGCATGTCTGTCCCTAACATGAGAGCACCTGGCAAACAGAAGCCCCAGTCAGGTGGCCACCTGAGGAACAAAGCTAGACCTGCTAAGAAGGTCTTCCACCTACATATGTAGCGAGACCAGCTCTGTGGCAAGCAGAATGCTCGCCCCAGGCCACTGTGGCATCTTGCTCTCGTGGACAAAGGGAAATGCTTTCGGATGGAATCCAGCCCTCCGGATCCTTCCCAGGCTCCATGCAGACTCCCAGTCTGGTGTCCTTTTGCAGCATGCTTTACTTGAACAGCCATAAACCCCTTGATTTTAAGATTTTTCTGTTTACAGGGCTTTAATTTGACCTCTAATGACCAAAGAGGGACTTTCATCTCCATATGCCTCCAGAGGATCACTTGGTCTGGTCATCTCTGCACGGATGTGCACCAACTTTTCCGGCCATTTTGGCCTCAGCAGCAAACGCTGGACAGTATCTTCAGAGAACCCTAGAGTAGCCAGTAATATCCACTGGCTCTGTTTAATACTACTTAGATTTTTTTTCCCCTTAAGTGCAGTATCTTGTATTGTCTAGTTTTCTATCCACTTGGCCTCATAAAATTTTCAGGAAAATCTCCCATCAGCATAGCTTTTTACTACCATACCCTTTAGAAAGGTCTAGGAGATTCAACAGATCTGGAATGAGCCTAGAGGCAACACAGTGAAAGGTCATCATTAACATTCACCTACTCAGAGAAGAGACCTTAACTCTAAGCTTTCCTTCCTCTTCTGAAGCCAGTTTCTACCCAGGACCAGTTTATCCCATGATGGCTTTTTACTTGAAAGAAAAATAAGACAGAGAAAAAAACAAGAAGTTTTTAAATTTTGAGCTAATTTTAGACTTACAGAAAAGTTGCAAAAAATAATACAGAGCTTCCTTATATCCCTGACCCAGTGTCCCCGACACACTGGAAAAGACCCTGATGCTGGGAAAGATTTGAGGGCAGGAGGATAAAGGGGCAGCAGAGGATGAGATGGTTAGATGGCATCACCGACTCACGGGACATGAATCTAAGCAAACTCCAGAAGATAGTGAAGGACAAGGAAGCCTGGCATGCTGCAGTCCATGGGGTTGAAGTCAGACATGATTTAGCAACTGAACAACAACAACAGTGTCCTCAAATCTTATATAACCACAGGAACTGAACAGAGCCAGGGCGTTACCACTGGCACAATACTTTTAACTAAACCAAAGATCTTGTTCAAATTGCACCAGTTTTGGGTTTTTTTTTTCTATTTATGTCCTCTTTCTGCCCCATGATCTATCCAAGATCCTCACTGCATTTTGTCATTATTTCCTTAGGCTCCCTTAGTCTGTGACAGCTCCTCAGTCTTGTTATTTATGCCCTTGACACTAATCGGTTGTTTTGCTGAATGTCTGTGATTTGGATCTGCCTGAGGTTTTCTCATGATTGTGTGCAGTTATGCATTCTGGCCCAAAGGCCACAGCAACGATGCCGTGTTGTCCGTAGTGCATCATATCGTGGGGTTCATGATGTTGCTTGTCTTATTACTGGTGATGCTGACCTTGACCTCTTGGCTAAGGTGTCTTCTCCGCTGTGAAGTTACTATCGTTTCTTTCCTTTATAGTTAATAAATATGTTGAAAGAGTTGATCTGAGACTATGCAACTTCTGGGAATGGTTTCTGAGTGGATTACTGGCTCTCTTATTCACAAACCCGCTTGCTTTTCTTAAAAGCTCCAAGAGGTTAGTTGATAGTATTTCCCTTTATTATGCCTGCCCTGCAAGCACTTTGGTTATTTATTTGTTTAGTCGATATATTTATTTTTTAATATATTTATTTATTTGGCTGCACTGGGTCTTAGTTGCAGCATGCAGGATCTTTAGTTGTGGCATGTGGGATCTAGCACCCTGACTAGGGATCGAACCCAGGCCTCTTGCATTGGGAGCATGGAGTCTTAGCCACTGGACCACCAGGGAAGTCCCGAGACTTACTTCTTCTACTTGTAAAAAGAGCACATCTTCATCGTCAAAAAAATATGTGTTTATAACCACACCTTTAGAGATTGGTACCTGTTGTAAACTAAACATTTGTGTCCCCCCTGCCACACACACAAATTCATGTTAAAATTCTAAGCCCTGATGTGATGGTATTAGGACATGGGGCCTTCAGGAGGTAGTTAGGTCATCACAGCAGAAATGCATGAATGGCATCAGTGTCCTTATAAAAGGGACCCTATAGAGCTCTCTCATTCCTTCCACCATACGAGAATACAGCAAGAAAAAGGTTGTCTGCAACCTGGAAAAGGCCCCTCACCAGAGCCCAGCCATGCTGGCACCCAGCCACCAGGACAGTGAGAGACAAATCGCTGTTGTTTATAAGCCACCCCTATTTTGTTACAGAAGCCTAACTAAGACAGCACTCTAGAGAGTTTGAGCTACACACACACACACACACATATATACACGTACCTATTTGAATACGCTCTTTGGTTTAGTTAATTGTAGTGTGTGTGTATATGTATATGCACAACACGTGTGTGTGTGTGTCTGTGTCTGTGTGTATATTCATTCCAGTGAACCCTTTTTCCTCTTTTACCACTACTAGAGTCAGATACCATAGGCTTATTAAGTCCCAGTCCCACCATGGACTTTAGGAAAGTTACTTAATTCTGTACGCCGATTTGGCCAGCATCTGTTATTTGTTAATAGGATAAGCAAAATTAAATAACATTTTTGGAAGAACTATTCACTAAGGTAGAAGTAAACATTTTATGGCCTGTATTTAAAGGAAACCAACTGAACGTGGCCGTGGGGCAGGAGAGGTCACACAGTGAACATCTGCAACTACAGACGCCACATCTGGACCATTGTTCAAAGTGTTCACTGCAGAACTCCTTAGCAACTGGAGGGAATGCTATCTTGTCTCCAGGATTTGTCTACTTCTAGTTTATCAAGTGAGGCTCCAACAGTGTGTAAATTTATCAAATAAGTGATAAATGGGTGGCCCAAAAGACAACTGGGAAAAGATTATTACCTCTCCCACTACTTCCCCCCAGAACAACAACAATAAGAGGTAACAATGGTGGAACACACAGCTTGCACTGGACCCTGTGCCTTCTAAGTATGTTCCAAGCACCAGTTCACTTAACTCTCATCACAGCCCTTGCTAGGAGGTATTATTATTGCTTACAGTTTACAGTTACAAATTGGGGAAGCAGTACATCAAGGCTGTATATTGTCACCCTGCTTATTTAACTTATATGCAGAGTACATCATGCGAAATGCTGGGCTGAATGAAGTAGAAGCTGGAATCAAAATTGCTGGAAGAAATATCAATAACCTCAGATACACAGATGATACTACCCTTATGGCAGAAAGTGAAGAGGAACTAAAGAGCCTCTTGATGAAAGTGAAACAGGAGAGTGAAAAAGCTGGCTTAAACTCAACATTCAGAAAACTAATATCATGGCATCCGGTCCCATCACTTCATGGCAAACAGATGGGGAAACAGTGGAAACAGTGAGAGACCTTATTTTCTTGGGCTCCAAAATCACTGCAGATGGTGAATGCAGCCATGAAACTTTTTTTTTTTTTTTGCAGCCATGAAATTAAAAGACATTTACTCCTTGGAAGAAAAGCTATGACCAACCTAGACAGCATATTAAAAAGCAGAGACATTACTTTGCCGATAAAGGTCCATCTAGTCAAAGCCATGGTTTTTCCAGTGGTCGTGTATGGATGTGAGAGTTGGACTATAAAGAAAGCTAAGCACCAAAGAAATGATGCTTTTGAACTGTGGTGTTGGAGGAGACTCTTGTGAGTTCCCTGGACTGCAAGGAGATCAAAACAGTCCATCCTAAAGGAAATCAGTCCTGAATATTCATTGGAAGGACTGATGCTGAAGCTGAAACTCCAATACTTTGGCCACCTGATACAAAGAACTGACTCATTGGAAAAGACCCTGATGCTGGGAAAGATTAGAGGCAGGAGAAGAAAGGGACAACAGAGGATCAGATGGTTGGATGGCATCACCGACTCAATGAACATGAGTTTGAGCAAGCTCCAGGAATTGGTGATGGACAGGGAGGCCTGGCATGCTGCAGTCCATGGGGCTGCAAAAAGTCAGACACAACTGAGCGACTGAACTGAACAGTTTACAGAAGGGCATCCCTGGTGGCTCAGTGGTGAAGAATCCACCTGCCAATGTAGGCGGCTCTAGTTCAATCCCTGGGTTAGGAAGATCCCTTGGGGAAAGAAATGGCAACCCATTCCAGTATTCTTGTCTGGAGATCCCCAGGGACAGAGGAACCCGGTGGGCTACAGTTGATGGGGTAATAAAGAGTCAGATACGACTTAGTGACTGAACAACAACAATGACAGTTTACAGATAAGGAAAATGAGGCACAAAGAAGTTACAAAAAGCAATGTGCTCAAGGTCACTCAGCTAGTAGCTGGCAGAGCCAGAATCTGAACCCAGGCAAGCCTAGTTCCTGAATGTAGGCTCTGAGCTCAATGCTCTCCTATTGTCATAGAAGGCACGGACACACTCTCATCTGGAAGACAGAGGCTGTCCATGAATTTGAATTCTGGAGGAAGCTGAACTGAATAAAACATTCAAATGACAGAAGAAAATCTCTTCCAGGATGGAAAGACCTGAGAGAAGAAACAAGAAGGGGCTCTCGGGATCTCATACGTAACTAGCAATCAAAACAGGTCACTAAGACAACAGCCTGGAAACATCTGAAAACAATGTGTAGGAAGGAACTCCAAGCTGACAAGTTAAACAAGCAGGTTATGTGAAAAGAGAATCTAGCAGTTACTTTTTTTTTTTTAAGTAACAGAAGCACAGAGACAAGGCAATCTGAGATATAAGACCTCAAAGGAAAAGAGATGAGTGAATCAGAATCCTTCGAGCAGTCATCTCTAAATAAACACAGTGATGCCACCCCCTAGCCACATGCTCTTGTCATTCCTCCACCACCAAGATGTCTCTAGGAGCTGCAGTCGACAGCACTATCTGCACTGCCTCCAGTGTGAGCTGACCTCCGTACTCTGTGGACTGAGCATGGCAGGGTTGCTATCAGTTTTCTAACTGAGAAAATCAGTGGCTAAGCGTCTCCTTATCCTACCGAACCTCTGGGAGAACGGCCACTGCTCCCATAGCAAATCATGTCCTCCACACCACTCTTTTCTGCTTCTCCTCTATCTCTTCCCCTAGCATCAGTTTGGCATTCAGGCCTGGTTTGCAATCTCACTTACTAGCTTAGTAACAATGCCTTGGAGCCTTAGTTTCCTGGCCCATAAAGTAGGGTGGTAATAATTTCCATACGCAGGGCTATTAAGAAGATAAAGTAAGCCATCTGAAAAAGCTCTCAGCACCCCATGTAGGACATGTATTACAGTGCTCAGCACATTTTGATTTCCTGCACATAAAGACTGGTCTTGGCCAAGAGGCCAACCTAAGCCCTTTCTTCTATCTAAAGGCTCTGCTTGGGGGAACTTTACATCTGTTCTATGGCTTGGACCTCCTCCTTGGGAGCAAATATACCTTTATCTCTGGCCCCTATATCTCAACTGAGTTTATAACCCATGTTTCCAGTTGTTCTTAGATATGTTTTCTTGGATCTCTCAACGATTTTTAAAATTCAGAAAGTCCTCAAATGCTCTTTCTCCAAATTAGTCTCTGCAACCCCCTCCACAATCTACCCCATGACATAAGGTAGTCAATATTGCCACCATCTATTATGACCTTCCCTAAAATAAACAAAGAAGAAAACCCTCTAAATTATCCTCTAATCCCAATCTCACCTGAGTCAGGAACAGGTATTTTTAGATTCTACCTCAAAACACCTCATCTTCTCTATCACCGCTGCTACTGCCTTGTTCAGCTTCTCATCATCTCTTATCTGGATGACAGCCACAGTCACTTCACTAACTTCCTCCTTGCAGTCTGTGCTTGACACAACAGCCAGAGCTATTTTCCTATAAACAAGCTTGAACAGAGTCTGCAGCCACAGGATACAAACTAAAACTTGTTGGCTAGGCTTCTCAGTCTGGCCCCAACATCCCTTTGTCCAGTCTCATCTCCAGCCATCTGGGTACCTTCGGGCTTCTGCCCATTCACTTTATCCTTTATCTTGAAGAACCCTACTGGCACAGTAACACCCAGCTCCCAAGACGTCCTCGATGACTCACCTGGACACCACTCCCTCCCTCTTTTGTCCCAGGACATCTGACACATGACATCTTTTGCCATGGTTGTTTGTATACATGCCACCTCCTCGACCAGAAAGAAACCTCGAAGCCAAGGATGGAACTACCTTTCCCTTTATATCTCCTGCACCAAGCTAAGTGTCTGGCCAGCTCGGAGTGAGGCCTTGGTGGTTGTTACTTCATTTAATCAAGAATAAGAAAATACTTATAAGTATCATGCTGAAGCCCAGAAGAACTGGTGCACTTCACAGAATAAATGTAAAATGTGAAGGATAAAAATAATGGAAGTAGATGAGGAGCAGGAAGAGAGGATGCCAAAACAGGGAGAAGCTAAGTTTCCTTATATGGAAGGAAAGCTCTAGCATTTGTTTTGATGATAGTAAATAAATATAGGAACAAGTGTTATTTTCAGCACTAAAAGAACTGTTCACCTTTAAATTTTGTCTTAAAGTTGAAAAGAAGAAAAGGACACTCCATGAAACAGAAGGCGTAACAGCAAAGAGACAGCTAAGCAATATAAAAATTAAACAACAAATTATATGTAGAGAACATAACAAACGCAAAAGCAACCACAAATTAAAGAGGCTAAATTCACCGCTAAGTTATAGAATCTTTAAGACTGGATGAACAGAAGACAAAATCCAACAATATTCAACTTACAAAGTTCTGAAATACAATAATGAAGTTAGAAAATGCAACAAAATCACTGCACATGAAACGAATCACCAGTCCAGGTTCGATGCAGGATACAGCATGCTCCGGGCTGGTACACTGGGATGACCCAGAGGGATGGTATGCGGAGGGAGGTGGGAAGGGGTCTCAGGATGGGGAACACATGTACACCCATGGTGGATTCATGCTGATGTATGGCAAAACCAGTACAATATTGTAAACTAATTAGCCTCCAATTAAATAAATAAATTTATATTTTTAAAAAATTTACAGACTTTAAAAAAGAAAAAAATAAAATTAAAATTAAAAAAAGAATCGAACATAAGTATTGCTTTAAGCATTGTCAAAAAAAAAGAAAACCAAAAATAAAACTAATAATCTTGAGAAACAACCAACCAAAAAACCCTGATTCTTAAAAAAAAATTAGATATTTTGAAAGCAAAAAAATACTTTGGAAGGACCCATAATAAACTGGTAAGAAATGCCACCTATAAGTAGGGAACTTAATGCTTGCGGATCTGGAATGAGGAGGAAACTGACTTTTCACTATCCCATTTTGCATTTAATTATTTATTTATCTATTTATTGGCCACACCATGAAGCTTGTGGGATCTTAGTTCCCTGACCAGGGACTGAATCCAGGCTCACAGTGAAATCTCAAGAGTCCTTACCACTTGACTGCCATGGAACTCCTGCGTTTTCTACTTCAAATATAAAACTATAAATATAAATATAAACTATAAACTATATAATATACAAATATATACTATATAAACTATAAAGTTTTATAATTCAGCTAAAATTTCTCTGAAGAGACTAAAAGTGATATTACTAGTAAAGTTAATTACAAGAAGGAAATGCATGAAACTAGAAACACAGGACACAAAAGCAGCAATAAAATTGTAGGGAAATACTAGGTACGTGTTAATAAATTTGGGTAAAACTAAACAGGTGGATTTTTCATTAAAAGTGTAAAATTCTAAATACCTATAAAATACTTAACTTGGCCAACATCTTTAAAAATAACTATACCCCCACCCCTAAAGCAACTAGTCCCTGATGGCTTATTAGTGGATCATTTAAAACTCTCAAGAAACAAACACAACACATTACAGAAATCATACCTAACAAAAGTCAAGATACAGATTACCTAGTTCATTCTACTAACTGTATTCTAAAACTGGTTAAAGAAAAATGAAAAGAGAAAACTAGATGAAGCTTACTTAAAATTTATGCTCAAAAATTTAAAAGAAAATAACAGTAAGTAGGACTATGTTAAACCTTTAAATTGTGTCATGTCATCTGATACCAAAAATTAACTTGTTAAATTCCAACAGATATTCTTAATTTTAAAATCCTAAAACTAATAACAAAGGTATACTTTCTTACCCCTTTTTGAGGTATCTATAAAAATAAACGTCAACAGTACACTTCAAGGAAGAAATAAGACATGCAGTCAGTAAAAACAGGAACAAACTGAAGCAGCATTTTATCACCACTGCTAATTAACATAGGCTCAGAAGTTCTTTCCAATAAAAAGCAACATGAAAAAAAAATAAGAAATACAAATACAATAAAGGCCGAGGCAACATTTTTTAAATAAATAACATCACTGTAACTTACAAACCCAAAGGAATTACTTAAATGGTTACAATGAGCTTAAAGTGACCAAAGTCATCACTGATACAGAAAATCAATACTATTTCTGGTCCTCAAACTTGACCATAGTGAAAATCAGCCCAGGCAGGTTTAAAAATGCCAATGCCTACAACTCACCCTAGACAAATTGCCTCAGCATCTCTGGGGGTGGGACCGGACATTTGTAATTTATAATGCTTCTAAGGCAATTCTAATGTACAGCTAACTCAAGATACCACTACATTATATATATATATATAATTACCTAAATATGTAAGAAATGCAATGCAAAACCATCTGTGATATATTCTCAGATGGGAAGGGAAAGACTGCTGTAGTGCAACAGGAGTGCAAAAGAAGTCTGAAAGGGGACAGAGTCAGCTGCAGGGCCAGTGTTTCCAGTCCACTGCAGTTCAGGCAAAGAGGCAGGCAATTGTCCGGGTGAGTGGGGTGGGGGACATGACCCACGGAACGGTGGCAACAACAACTAATTAGTCTCAGTCCAGATGCTACTGAGATCAGACGCACGCATGAAGATTTAACAGAGGCTGAGGAGGTCCAAGATTACTTGCATATCTGTGTGAGGTTACCTGTGAGATAAATTCCTAGAAATGCAATTGCTGAGTCAAGTGGTATAGGCCTTTAGAAGTGAAAGGTAGCTTTAAAAGATCTTAAAGATGAACTTGAACAAGCATGGTGAATGAACAAGACACCACACCTGACAGGATGAGTGGAGTGAGAGAAAGAAGAGGTAAGCTAGAGCTGGGCGAGATGGCTCAGGGAGGTCAGGGAGCAGGTACGGAAATGGCGTCCCAGAAAATTCCTCGTCATTCCATCTAGCTCTGCCCTTTGCATTCACTTTACCCCCCACCCCCCATCCCCCCGCCAGCAGAAACCTGAAGTAGAAGTCGGGCAGGGGCCATGTGGCTGTCCAGGAGGAGAAGACTGCAGACCGACGAGAACCGTAAGGAGATCAGCGTCACTGACGCAGTCGGTGTGAAGGTGAGCACTAGAAAACGTGTGCATGAGTTCACTCATGATAAACTTGGCTTGGGGACTGCCCTGGCAGCCTGGTTGTTAGGATACGGCGCTTTCACTGCTATAGGCACGGGTTCGATCCCTGGCTGGGGAACTAAGTTCCCACCAGCTGTGTGGCCTGGCCAAACAAACAAACCTGCCTTATGCCACTTTCAGCTTAGAGGACTGATACACAAAGGCCACTGAACAGTTTTTACTCCACCTTGCAACTCAAAGCTAAAGAATGAGAAAATAGGACTGCATCTTCTAGCCAACAGCAGCCTGGCCACAATCCACCATAAGGCAGGAAGTTCCGCAAGTAACAACTGTGGGGAAATTCCCATGGGCTGGGCGGCCCAGGCTGGTGGAGACGCAGCGATGCTCTCATGGGTTGTTCAAGCCCAGCTCCTGTGCACAGAGCCTCCATTACGTACCAGCAATAACTCTGACTCCATTTCTTCTGCTTTCTTTCCAAAACAATCTAATCAGCCAAACTGAAAAAAGGTTCTTTATAATCATAAATAATACAATAAATTTTCTTTACTTAAAAAAACTTCAACAACAAAAACCCTCAATATCTAAGCTTGTGAGAGGCATGGTAACAATGAGTTCCCAACTCTCTCTCTCTCTCTCTCTCACACACACACCCACACACACACACAACTTTACTAGGGCACATCTATTTCATCAAGAGAAAGCTATGGCTATTTAGATTAATTATCTGCCAGTCTGCTTTGTCTTTAGTATTAAGTTTCCTATTGTAGAGGGCAGTGCCAAGAACATAGCTTGGATAACTTGGTATCCAAACCAGAGTTTTTCAAATCAGTCATTTAATAAAGCAGAAGTATAAGTTTTGCACTCAGACCAAAAAGCTGACCTTGAACTAAACCTGTACGTTACAAGAGACACAGCACACAACTCCACTTTTATAATACCCAATGATCAACCTAAGATAGAATAGAACAGGCTCCTATCAAGTGACCTATGAAGTCACTTCAACTATATATTCAATATACATTTTTTAGATTAATTTGATCAAAGAGCTCAGCAATAAAAGTCAAGGATGGAGAAAAAAATGTTTAGCAGCAATAAATATGGCTATAAAGATTTAGGCATGACAAACTGATGGTAACTGATATATGGCAAGAAAATTAACATTCAGAATTATACTATTTACCCAGGAAACATACTTTTTCCTCACTTCATTGGTCTCTCCAGTTTCTCTCTTCTCTTTGTGCAGCCCCGTATGCATCTTTAAAGGTTCAGTTGTTGTTGCCTCTGCAGCTGCAATCCAGTCCTGCAAAAGAAATGGCAAAGCTTCACTTCGTGTGAAAAGAGAGAAAGTGGATTCTGGGAAACTGAGTGGCCCAATCCCATCAGTCTCCAGACTGTACACAAACAGAAACACCACGGGGAGGGGAGAGTAAAAGGGGTCATTAAAGTGCAAACCACCAATTTAAAATGATCTCAAATGCTAGTAGTGACTGAAAAATACTAATGGAAAAAAGGCAAACTTATCTCTGATAATAGATCAGAACAAGATGATTCATTAAAATCTCTTTCCACCAATGAGTTTCCAGCTCTCTCTCCTAGCTAAGTATGAGATGGCTTAGCAGAAATGATAAAATTAACTGAGGTGTGGCCTTATAGCTTCAAGGATGCATACTATTAAGGATGTGCTATTTTCTGATGCTCTTTCAGTCAAAGCCTGGGCTTTTCTAACATGGATTCTAGAGGCACAAAAATGGTCTAGATTGTGAGTTCCAGGCTAAGGAGCTCTGTGACCTTCCTCTTTGTCTCTGATCCTTATCCCTAGGTCAACCCATTCTACCCAGTGGCAATGATGTGCACACAGTAATTCCTGACGAATGAATGAGACAGTAACTATGCTTTCAACAAATGACCAGAAAAGCTTCACATGATCTTAAGATTATTTGGGAAATAGCTGAAAAACCACTGCTTTTGAGTCCTTTATTTCCATCCTAAAGTGTTCTCTTTGGGTGAGATGCCCAGTAAAATGGTTCTAAAGTGAGTATACCAGAGGGAATGGTGCCTGGGTACACAAGAGAGGGTTGGGACCATGGGTATCTGAATGGAAACAAGTTTACCCCCTCAGGAAAGCACCCCCAGCCAGAGCAGCTCCAGTGATCATTCCTGTCAAGCGTTTACTCTGTCAGGCACTGTTCTAAGAGCTTTAACTACATTAACTCATTCGATCTTTTATAATGACCCAATGAGGTGCATTCTATTACTCTAACTGCCCAGATGAGAAGACCAAGGCACAGAAAGGTCAAGAAAACTGTGCAAGGAAATGCACTCTCTACTGCCCTTCACAGGCAGTGGCTCCTGGACACACGTGATCCTGCAGCAAGCTGTCGCCTCCTCCACCCATTTCACTTTCTTTCATTGCTCTTACGGTATCGTAGTAGCTCAATGGCTAAACTAGCTCTCGCTGGAAAACTGTCCTAAAAAATAATTTATTAAAAACTTTAAAGTTCCCACAAATGAAAAAAACTGACCTTCTCTTAATTTAAAAAATTATCCAGTGAACATCACACAAAGGAATTCTCCCTAGTTTTGTGGAAAGCAGAAGCAATCAGGATTTTCAGCTGAATACTTAACATTCAGCCATGACTTCAGCTTGTTACACTTATTTCAGATATTCTGCCCTGCTTACCAGATCCCTTCTAACTTTAAAATTTCAAATCCCTCACTCAAACAAGGCATTTATTCTTCTGCTGTCTGGGTGAATTGATTGAGACCTGAAGGTAATGATACCAAAAGCTGTGGGTTCAATTCACGACAAACCGCTTCACTTTGTTTGCCTCACTAAGGATCTGCAAACCCTTAGCCTGGATGGCGTATTTTGGGTAAGAGGAACCAGGTGGGAGCGTGCAAGACCACTAGCATAAATAACATCTGCTAGAGAAACAAGCCCACGTCCAATACAGGGGGCAGCAGCAGGACTCTGGGACAGAACCATCAACTCAATTCACAAAGGAAAGCCTCGCGATCGTGGCGGAGCACCTCTACCTTTCTAGGTGAGCTGCTCTTCTCAAGCTCAGATCTTTTGCCAGAATCTAACCTGAAGTCCCTCCTTCGAAAAACAAAACAGGTATACGAATCAAATAAGAGACTAAGGTTTTTAATTTTTTCACAACATCTGCTCCATTTGAAAACAGAAGTTTCTTATTCCTGACACCAATTCCATGATCAAAAAAGCACTTGTGAAGCTTTTTGAAAGTGCCACAAAAATCTCTAGCAAACCATCAGAAAAATCTTACTGCCCTCCCATAGGTTTATCTCACTTTCTTTAAAAATCACTCCTAATTTTCATAAAACCAAAATCTGCTTCATCTCCAAATAGAATGAAGTTACCTTAAACATGCTTTTTCAAATTAATAAATGAAGAAACCAACTCTGATCAGTCCAGATCACACTTTAAAACAACCAAGGGTCCTCTCAAGGTAGAAGTTTTACCAGCGCCCACAAGTTAGAGAAAAAAAACACAACTCTGTTCCTTAATCGGTATTCTAGGAGGACACCCACTTGGGATCATCTGTCTTCCAGTTTTCTTGCCCACGCCTGGAAAGAACCTTCCCGACATCCCAACGCCAAGAAGCACATGGATTCCAACAGTCACGAGGTAACTATGACAGCAAAGCCACAGTTACTTATGAGATCACAAAAACTAGATGACGCAATTTTTTAAATTAGAGGTAAAACCCACGTAACATAAAATTAACCCTGTTGAGGTGTACAGTTCAACGGCACCTAGCATATTCACTATGTTGTACATCCATCACCTTTATCTAGCTCCAAAAGACTTTCGTTATCTATCCCCAAAGGAAATCTGTATTCATTAAGTAATCGCCACAATTGTCCCTGTTCAGCCTGGCAACCATTAATATCCTTTCTGCTTTGATGAATGTATCCATTATGGATATTTTACATAAATGCAATCACACAACATGTGACCTTTTGCATCTGCCTTCTTTCACCTGACATCCTGTTCTGAGGTGCTTCCACACTGCAGCATGCATCAGTACTCTCTTTGTATAGCTGAAAAATATCTCATTGTATGGATACATCACATTTCATTCATCCATTCATCTACTGATGGACATTTGGGCTGTTTCTGTCCTTTGGCTACTGCGATTGGGGCTGCTGTGAACATCTGCATACAAGTACTCGTCTGAACGCCTGTCTTCAATCGTTTAGGGTATATACTCAGAGCTGCTGGGTCACATGTTAAGTCTATATTTAACTTTTTGAGGAACTGCCAAACTGTTTTCCATGGTGGCTACACCATTTTACATTCTCACCAGAAAAGCATGAGGGTTCCAACATCCTCACCAACACTTTTCCGTTCAGTGTGCTTTTAAATTATAGCCACCCTTGTGGATGTGAAGTAGTTATCTTATGGTGATTTTGATTTGTGTTTCCCTAATAACCAATGACGTTGAACATCTTTTCACATGATTGCTGGCCATTTGTATACCACCTTTGGATAAATGTTCAACCAAGTCTTTTTTCCATATTTTAATCGGGATGTTTATCTTTTTGTTGCTGAGCTGTTAGGAGGTTTTTATTTAAAAACATATTATGGCTACTAGGCCCTTCTCAGATTTGCATATTTTCTCCCATTCTGTAGACTCTTTCCACTTTCTTAATAATGTCCTTTGATGCACAAAAGCTGTAAATTTTGGTGAAGTCCAACATATCCATTTTTTCTTCTTTTGTTGCTCACACCATTAAGAGTCATTTCTAAGAATCCATTACCCAATTCAAGGTCATGAAGATTCACCCTTATGGTTTTTCTAAGTGTTTTGGCTCTTCCAATTAGGTCTCTGATTCATTTTGAGTGAAGTTTAGTATACGGCATGAGGTTGGAATCTACTGCATTCTTTTGCACGTGGATATCCAGTTGTCCCAGCACCATTTGTTGAAGAGAATGTCCTTCCCCTCACTGAATGGACTTGGTACCTTGGTCAAAAAACAACCGACTATAGATACATGGGTTTATCTCTGGACTTTTAAATTCCATTCCATTGATCTATTTTGTCCATCTTATGCCAGTACCACATTGTTTTAATGACTGTAGCTTTTTTTTTTAAAATTAAGTGGATTTAGAGAGATATACATTCCATAGACAGAACGTATCCATCTCAAAAGGTAAGAACAGCTCTGGGAGTAACACACTCCACAGACAGAGAGAGGGCCATCTCAGAAAGCAAGAGGCCAGTGTGGTTGTGTTTTTTTTTTTTATTGGGAAGCATGATTCCATCCTTCTCTTTCAAGACTGTTTTGACTATTTGGAGTCTCTGGCAATTTCATATGAATTTTAGCATCAACGTTTCTATTTCTGCAAAAGAGGCTGCCTGGATTTTGGTAGAGATTTCACTGAGTCTATAAAGCACATTGGGTAGCACTGCCACCTTTTTATCAAGTCTTCCAACCCGTGGACGTGGGATATCTTTCCATTCTATAACATAATAATAATTTTAAGTTACCTTAAAATATCCTTGATAAGGTAATGTCATAAAGTAAATTCCTTTAGTTGTCTGTATCTCTAGGTAATCTACTAAGCATGTATGAAGTTTATTTACCATGGGGAGCTCAGTCTTCATATTCCAGAGAAGGCAGGCCAATTATTCAGGGTCTGGCTATTTGCTTTTGTTTATGGGGAAGGTGAGAACTCAAGGATTTTCATTTCCTTGATTTAGTTAGTCTTAATTTTCATCTTCAGCTCCCAGTAGAGGAAGTGATAGAATCTTATATGTTCCCTAATAAGAGTAAGTTGTTTAACAGACTTCACAGAACGGAATCATGAACTCTCTTTCTATATAGTTCAAATTTTAAAAAATTCATGATGAAACATCATCAATTAGCTACTTTGCCAAAGATTATGTGCAATTGTGTGTCAAACACCCTGCGCTGGGCTTCCCTGGTAGCTTAGTGGTAAAGCATCCACCTGCCAATGCAAGGGACACGGGTTCAGTCCCTGATCTGGCAAGATCCCACGTCCCACTGCAGAGCACGAAGCCCGTGCGCCACAACTACTGAGCCCAGACGCTCTACAGCCCGTGCTCTGCAACGAGAAGCCGGCATAGTGAGACGCCTGCACGCCACAACTAGAGAGCAGCCCCACCACCTGCTGCAAGTAGAGAAAAGCCGACGCAGCAACGAAGACCCAGCACAGCCAAAAAATTAAAAAAATTATCTTTCTTAAAAAAATAATTAAATCATAAAAAAAACACCCTTGGTTAGTTACAGCTTAAAGTATCAACTATAATCAGGAGGGAGAGGAGGAAGCCTTTAAAAGTCTTTTATCTAAAAACGTTTTGGTAAAGACTCAGTTCAGTTCAGTTGCTCAGTTGTGTCTGACTCTTTGCGACCCCATGAATCGCAGCACACCGCCAGGCCTCCCTGTCCATCACCAACTCCTGGAGTTCACTTAGACTCACGTCCATCGAGTCCGTGATGCCATCCAGCCATCTCATCCTCTGTCGTCCCCTTCTCCTCCTGCCCCCAATCCCTCCCAGCATCAGAGTCTTTTCCAATGAGTCACCTCTTCGCATGAGGTGGCCAAAGTACTGGAGTTTCAGCTTTAGCATCATTCCTTCCAAAGAAATCCCAGGGCTGATCTCCTTCAGAATGGACTGGTTGGATCTCCTTGCAGTCCAAGGGACTCTCAAGAGTCTTCTCCAACACCACAGTTCAAAAGCATCAATTCTTCAGCACTCAGCTTTCTTCACAGTCCAACTCTTACATCCATACATGACCACAGGAAAAACCATAGCCTTGACTAGACGGACCTTAGTCGGCAAAGTAACGTCTCTGGTTTTGAATATACTATCTAGGTTGGTCATAACTTTTCTTCCAAGGAGTAAGCGTCTTTTAATTTCACAGCTGCAATCACCATCTGCAGTGATTTTGGAACCCAAAAAATAAAGTCTGACACTGTTTCCCCATCTATTTCCCATGAAGTGATAGGACCGGATGCCATGATCTTTGTTTTCTGAATGTTGAGCTTTAGGCCAACTTTTCTACTCTCCTCTTTCACTTTCATCAAGAGGCTTTTTAGTTCCTCTTCACTTTCTGCCATAAGCATGGTGTCATCTGCATATCTGAGGTTATTGATATTTCTCCCAGCAATCTTGATTCCAGCTATGAGGGGACAACTGTTTGAAGTTATAAACATAACTTGGGCTGGACACAATTTGTTCTTTGTACTCATGTCAAAATTAGAACTGAAGACAATATAGTAACCCAGAAAAAATAACTGTAGCTTTTTCTGAGAGCAGTGATTTCAAGGAATTTATAGATTCCCCAAAAGAAAAGTCATCTTAAAACCAGTACATTATTAGTCGGAGGGGCAGTGATTGCTTCAGTTCCCATGTTCAGTGTCAACTTTTCAAAGCTTTGGTGTATCTCAATATATGGGTCACCTGGGACTCAAGGTCCGAGGTGGTCCAGTAATATCAAAAAAGGCTTTACCACTTTGGAGAACAGTATAGATTCCTTCAAAAACTAGGAATAAAACTACCATATGACCTAGCAATCCCACTACTGGGCATATACCCTGAGGAAACCAAAACTGAAAAAGACACATGTGCCCTAGTGTTCTCTGCAGCACTATTCACAATAGCTAGAACAGGGAAGCAACCTCGTTGTTCATCAAAAGATGAATGGATAAAGAAGCTGTGGTACATACACATAATGGAATATTACTCAGCCATAAAAAGGAATCTATTTGAGTCAGTTCTAACGAGGTGGATGAACCTAGAGCCTATTATACAGAATGAAATAAGTCAGAAAGATAAATATCATATACTAATGCACATATATGGGACCTAGAAAGATGGTACTGGTATTTTCAAGGCAGCAATGGAGAAACAGACAGAAAACAGACTTATGGACACAGGGAGAGGGGAGGAGAAAGTGAGATGTATGGAGAGAGTAACACAGAGACTTACATTACCAGATGTAAAATAGATAGCCAATGGGAATTTGCTGTATGTCTCAGGGAACTCAAACAGGGGTTCTGAATCAACCTAGAGGGGTATGATGGGGAGGGAGATGGGAGGGAGATTCAAGAGGAAGGGGCATATCTACACCCATGGCTGATTCATATTGATGTTTCACAGAAACAACAAAATCCTGTAAAGCAATTATCCTTCAATTAAAAAATAAAATAAATTTTTAAAAATACAATGTGGTAGTAAAAAAAAGAAGAAGAATGGGCAAAGAAGTTGTGATACATGTACAAGGTGGAATATTGCTCAGCTATAAAAAGGAATGCAACTGAATCAGTTCTAATGAGGAGGATGAACCTACAGTCTATCATACAGAGTGAAGTAAGTCAGAAAAACAAAGACAAATATTGTATATTAAAGCATATGTATGGAATCTAGAAAGATGGTACTGATGATCCTATTTGCAGGGCAGCACAGGAGACAGAGATACATAGGACAGATTTTTGCATACAGTGGAAAAAGGAGGGGGTGAGATGATTTGAGAGAGTAGCGTTGAAACATATACAGTATCATATGTAAACAGTTAATGAGAATTTGCTGTACGAGGCAGGAAACCCAAAGATGGTACTCTGTGACAACCTAGAGCAGTGCGATGGGAGGGGGGTGGGAGGGAGGTTCAAGAGGGAGGGACCTATGCATACCTAAGGCTGATCCATGCCAATGAGTGGCAGAAACCAACATGACACTGTAAAGCAATTACCCTCCAACTAAAAATAAAATTAAAATGTTTAAAGGCTTTAAGAATCAAACTGCTTATAAATAACTTCAATCAGAAAATACCATCTGGTCTTGAGATAAACAACTAGCAACCAAATCCTGGGTAAAAGAAATCCAATTCCACGTATTTTGTCATCTATAATGAAACCAAAGGCAATAAAAATATCTTCTGGCAGGTGCTCAGGGTCAGTGCCTTGGCAGGGAATGTTAGCTAAGGCAAAGTTAGAAGGTCTGATGTTTGGTTTATTTTCGTTTTTGACCAGAAAATTTAAGTTGAAAAATAAGGAGACAAGGGGAAAAAAAGTAGACTTGGGCAAGAAATGCGGACCAGATAAGCAGGTAGTACCTGAGGCAGTACAGACAGGGAGGGGACAGCTGGCCGAGGGGGTACAGATTGGACAGCTCGCTGGCTGCACGTACTGCCGAGATCAGAGGATTCTTTCAGCACAGTGGCAGCAAAGCTGGTCAGTATAACACCCACGGCAGGCTCACGCTCACGGCGTGAGTTTTGCCACCAATTCTTCAGGAACTGGAAAGCCCTTATCACAGGGACGGTGGAGAGGGCACCCTCTGCTTTGGTCCTGCCACTGCCTCACGGGGTCCCGTCTTTAGGGCCCACACCATCTCCCACCCTCTAAGAGCAGGTTCCACACTCTAACAACTGCACTGCTCTCTCCATACTTCCTCAGCTCTGTCTGCACGCCGTTCATCTGATTCTGGGTCAAGAAGCAGGGGAAAGGCGGGAGAAAGTGGCAGGGCCCCATGAAATGGGGTAAAGGCCGTGTTCTCCTTGATGGGAGGTAGAGCAGATGGCAATGAACTCTACAAGGAATGCAATGGGGGAAGGGGGTGCTGGGTCCTTTTCCATCCCAGAGACAGACATCCTGGGCCTCTCAAACCTAGACTCATAATTGCTGCTCTTGGATAATAAAGCTGAATGCGTGACAGCCACTTGGGCCTGGGGGGAGTTTTTTCTCAATTATCAAATCATGTGCCCCAGAGGCTGTGGGGTTTCTTTTTCTGTAGCTCTCTTGGCAGAGCAGTCAGGGGCCACACACCAAGTGCTTCCATGCTTCCCTCACCCCAGAAACCCCGGCAGAAGGGAGCCCAGATGGGCACTCAGGCAGCACCTGCTGTGGGGCCGGCTAGGCCCCCACCCCACACTCGTGTAGTTAACACTCAGCGTCCTATGTCGCCTCAAACAAGGGCTATGATTTGGCTCTAATGTGGTAATGGCTCTCGTGGTCCCCACCCGGGTGCCCTGGGCTCTTTCACTGCTTGGCTCTTTCTCTTTTTTCTTTCTATGAAAGGAGCTTTCAGTTAATTGCAGGCCTGCCATTCTGTGCCCAGGAGCTAAACCCCAGAGGCATCTGCCCTGGCTTTGGCGGGCCCACTTCACTTTCATTCTCTGATCTCTTTGTGGTGGTCTCAGTTACAAGCTCCTGGAAACCAGCCCTGACTCACGAGCACTACTAGTCAGGAAAAGAAAAGCAGGGGAGGGGTGGGGGGGTGGCGGTAAGGACACAGCTACAAACTCAGCATCCCTGGTTTAAAATGGCCCAAAGCGGGACACGTCCTACACATCGGTCAACATGAGGATGGAGAGACAAATGGCAGGATCGCTACAATGGAATACTACTCGGTGATTAAAAGGAAAAGGGCTTCTCTGGCCATCCAGTGGCTAAGACTCCAAGACTCCACAGCAGGGAGCACAGGTTCAATCCCTGGTCGGGGAATTAAGATCTTACACACTGCATGGTCTGGCCAAAAACCATTTCCAATACAGAAGACTCTCAAAATCACATTGAGCGAAAGAAGCTGCACATAGAAGAAAATATACTGTATGATTCCATTTATGTGGAGTCCTAGAAGAAACATGATTAACGTACAGTGGTAAAAATCATAATAGAGTTTATGTTCAGATGTGAAGCCTAACAAGAAGGGGCATGACAGGACTTCTCTGCGGCAACAAAAGTGTTCTATAGATTGTTGAGGAGGTATTTATATGGGTGTAAACATTTGCCAAAACTTATTAAACTATACAATTAAAATCTGCACATTTTTGCTGTATGTAAATTATATCTCAATTTTCAGAAAAAAAAATTCCACAGTCTTTATTAAAAATGGCAAAAGACAGTTTTCTGTCATGTTGCACCTATGTGGCTACCATTCTGAGGAAGAGGCAGGATGTTCAAAGTATTTAAATATACTCCTAAAGACAAAACAAAGATAAGCCTCTTTAAAATAGGGTGAAATTTATGCCAGAGCATTTAAGTCTTAGGACTGAATTAGATAAAGAATTCCCTCAAATTTATCTCACTCAAAATCCAAGTTAAATATTTTAAGAATGTTTTCAGAGCACAAAGTCTAGTGTAGAGGATGGAAAGACTAATTTGATATTACACACATTAAAAATGTGTGAAAAAAACTTCCCCTGATTGTAAGAGCAATACACATTCAGTATAGGAAAACTGGAAAATACAGAAGACTGTAGGGGAAGAAAACTCACATACTCCAAGATCATAAACATAAAGAGGAAAATTAAAAGTCATCTGAAAAATATTCCCTATCCAAAAATAAGCACTTGTCAACATTTTCATACACACACATTATTTTAACCAAATTGAGATTGTAATGTGCATACTGTTACTATTTTTTTCACTTAAATTTATGTAACAAACATTTTCCATGTCATCCAGCATTCTTTGCATTTTTTGTTACCCAAGCTGGAATCAAGATTGCCAGGAGAAATATCAATAACCTCAGATATGCAGATGACACCACCCTTATGGCAGAAAGTGAAGAGGAACTAAAAAACCTCTTGATGAAAGTGAAAGAGGAGAGCGAAAAAGCTGGCTGAAAGCTCAACATTCAGAAAACGAAGATCATGGCATCCGGTCCCATCACTTCATGGCAAATAGATGGGGAAACAGTGGAAACAGTGTCAGACTTTATTTTTGGGGGGCTCCAAAATCACTGCAGATGGGGACTGCAGCCATGAAATTAAAAGACACTTACTCTTTGGAAGAAAAGTTATGACCAACCTAGATAGTATATTCAAAACCAGAGACATTAGTTTGCCGACTAAGGTCCATCTAGTCAAGGCTATGGTTTTTCCTGTGGTCATGTATGGNGGAAAACACATAATTCAAACAAAAAAACAATCACTATTGTTAATTTTCTTTGCATGTATGTTTTTCTTATAGAGTTGATATTCTAGATAAGTCCATTTCAGAGTATGTCTTTTTTCACTTAGCATCACTAAAAACTACATAAGCATTTTCCCTATCTCATTAAAGTCTATCTAAACTTTTATTTTGTTGGTTTCATTTTGCCTGTAGAATTTTGTTAGCTGCAGAGATGTAACAAAATTTAACAACTGCTCAGTGTCAGAAACTTGAATATGTACATTTGAGCTTTTTTTCCTTTATAAAGTGGAGATAAACATTTCTGTACATAAATTATTGCCTTAACCTATGATTATTTCCTTGGGATAAACTATCAGTATTTTAATCCCTGGGTCAAAGAGTATGAACTTATTTAAAGACTCATACTGCCAAAGTGCTTTAAATTCTCTCCAGATAATTTAATGCACCTCTGACCTGGATCCTTATTTAGAAATACGAACAGAAAACCAACTAAGAATAAAACTGTAAGAAAAACAATAGATGCCTGAAAACAGGCAGCAAACTGAATAGAGGAACCAAGCCCAGAGGAAACAGGGTTATTAACAAAGGAAACAAAATCAGTTTTGCATTCTCTGAAAGATCTGTGAAGATACCATTTCAAAGATCTGTAAGGATACTAAGGTGGAGAAAAGCAATACTAAAAGTTACTAGTGGAATATAAAGAAATGGCACTAAAAAAACAATTACTTTTTAAAGTCCGCTGCAGCAAATCTCTGTGTAGCAAAAGTGCTTGTGCGCCCGATGCTCAGTCGTGTCTGACTCTTTGCAGCCCCACGGACTGTAGCCCGTCAGGCTCCCCTGTCCATGGGATTTTCCACAAAAGAATACTGGAGTGAGTTACCAGTTCCTCCCATCTTCCCTACCCAGGGATCAAACCATCTCCTGCCTTTCCTGCACTGCAGGCAGATTATCACGGAACCATCAGGGAAGCCTGCACAGCAAAAGGAGCATGATCAAAGATAGAAGTAGTGATCTGGATGACTGAACAGATAAATTCTCCCAAATCAAACGATAAGAAACATGGGGTGGGGGGGTAAATCTAGATTATTCAACATATGTCTAATACACATTTATTTTTTTTAAAGGTGAAAGGATGGAGAGGGGGAAATTGTCAAAGAAAACAACCAAATTTCTCTGAAGTTCTGAAGAGGGAATTGAGTGCTAGGTTGAAAGGGCCTGCCGATGGTTGATATCAACATTGAAAAAAGAAACACTTAAATACGACTTGGTGAAGATTTTTTAATTTCAAGAAAGAGACCCTGGCAATTTAAGGTGGGGGAGGATGGCAGGGTATAACCATAACAAAAGGAAACGTGGGTTTGCACCAGACTTCACATCTGTAACACCAGATGCTAACACACAAATGAAACATTTTCTACCAAGTTTTGCAGGAAAAAAAAATCATTTTAAACTTAGAATCCTAGGGCCCCCTAAAACCATCATTTAAGTAGGAAGGCACAATGAAGACATTTGGGGGGTTTCTCCCAGGTTTCTAACTTTACCAACCACATCCACAAAGGTACTATTTCACCAAAATGGGGAAGACCAGAGATCAGCAAGTTGTCAAAAAAATACTTAGCACCCTTTCAGTGGTTTTGCTCTGGACTAATTTTTCATTTAAATATTAGATCCTGTGATAATGCTGCAAACACTAAGGGCAATCACAAAATTTCTCTTCTCGTCCTCCCTACCAAGTAAGAGTCTTCCTCAAGCACCTGTTTTTATGCATGTGTAACACTGTGGAGACAATGCTGCACAGGTCCATTAGACAAACTTAGGCTCTTAACTGCCTCTAACAAAGTCACCTCTAATGACAGGCAAACACCAATTCTAGAAACCGAGGTCCATTACATGCAGAGAAACTGGGCAAATAAGGAACCTAATCAAATGTACAGTGTCTCGTGACTACTTCTCACTAACATTCCCTAAAGATGACTATTTTGATCAGCTAGAGACTGGTACAAGTAATAACACCTACGATTCAGTCCATCACCAAAGATAAGTCACAGCTCTTCAAATATTCTATCTGGGTACATACATGTGTGTATATGAGTGTGTGCAATTGTGCATATATGCATGTGTTCACACACCACCAAGAATGTTCTATACCTTGGAAATGAGATTTTCTCCCTAACCTGCATCTGTCCAGCTGTAGCAGAGCTTCTAAAAGTCTACAATATGGAGCTCCAGCTATCTACTAACCATGCAGTTGAATGAAGTCGCCCACCACTAAGGGCAAAGGCAAGTACATCTCCTGGGGAGGCAGCAAATGAACATTAATATAACTCATCTACGGTCACTGTGGGTCTTCCCTGGTGGCTCAGATGGTAAAGAATCTGCCTGTAATGCAGGAGACCCAGGTTCGATCCCCGAGTTGGGAGGGTCCCCTGGAGAAGGGAATGGGCTACCTACTCCAGTATTCTTGCCTAGAGAATCCCATGGACAGAGGAGCCTGGCGGGCTTTCACGGGGTCACAAAGAGTCAGACACAACTAAGCAACTAAAATACACAGACACACACAGAGTCACCATGAGTCAAACACACACACAAGGAACTGTGTCCTCCAATCTCTAACCTAGACACTGTTCAGAACACAACTTCTCTCAGGAACAGAACATGGAAAGTCTCTGAAAAGTCTTGGATGGGAAGAGGGGAGGAGAGAGATAAAAGGGACAAACATTATTCTCTATACTTGTGTGATTTCTGGCTGCTAAAAGTTTGTGAATTATTTGCACAAATCTAAAAAGAGAAAAGAAAGAAAGGTTATAAAACAAAAACCTCCATTTCTCCAACCTTTGTAATAGAAGAGTTTCCCCAAAGTAACAAGAAAATTGTACATGCTTCATAAGGTGACAATTACCGAAAAATGAATGCTTATTACATTGTTACTTCAAAAGGAACACAACTGTTGACCAAATAAATGAGTTCATAAACATCTACTTTGTACCAATACTTTGCAAGGCCTCAAGCAGCCTGCCATCCCAGACTCTCTTCTCTCAGACCACTCACTTTCCCTGCTGATCTTCTCTCCTCTGATCGCTTCAAATCCCATCTTCTGTGCCAATAATCCCCAAGGCCAGCTTTCTCTCAACTACAGAGCTAGCTGCTACGAAATATCTGCTATCAGATGGTCCACTGCCTGCCATGCTCACTGTGTCCCAAGCCAGAATCATCATCTCTCTCAGAACTGATCCATCTCCTTTATTTAACATTCCATGGCAACTGTAGGGCTACGCATTCAGGAACTCTCCATCTCCACGGAGGCAGCTGCTTTGGGCTTGGTGCCATCATATCTTTTGCCTAGAATAGTGATGGGTGCACAATAGTCACGGAAAATATTAGCTAATTGAATACATGGTTAAAACCATATACTACCATCAGTTCAGTTCAGTCATTCAGTCGTGTCCATCTCTTTGAGACGTCATGGACTGCAGCACACCAGGCCTCCCTGTCCATCACCAGCTCCCAGAGTTTACTCAAACTCATGTCCACTGAGTTGGTGATGCAATCCAACCATCTCATCCTCTGTCGTCCCCTCCTTCTCCTGCCTTCAATCTTTCCCAGCATCAGGGTCTTTTCCAGTAAGTTGGTTCTTTGCATCAGGTGGCCAAAGTATTGCAGTTTCAGCTTCAGCATCAGTCCTTCCAATGAATATTCAGGACTGATTTCCTTTAGGATGTACTACCATGGTAGTTACAAATTAAGAAAACTAAAAAGAGCCTGGTATGTTTCTCAAGCCCAGTGTCAGAGTTTAGTGGAAGGGCTACAAACCGGAAGTCCACAGGCAGAACTGGGCTGTAGGAGAGAAGTCTTAAGTGGCCAGAATATTACTTGGGAAAAATAACATTAAAAATAACTATACTTACAGATAGGGCCTAAAAGTTTCCCACAGATAACTACCATTTCTGTCTTTTAACAAATTCTGACCTTTCTGTTATATGCCCATAGCCCCTACTCTATAGTTAAACATTCTCTGTCACCAGAGGTGCTGGGCATAGGCTGAATGTATTTTTGCAGTATAAGGGTGACAATCCTAAATTATTTTTAAAGCTCTTTTGAATCTCGGGGTTCTATAATTATGTTTATCTATATATGTTATTTAAATCAAAGAGGAACTAAAGAGCCTCTTGACGAAGGTGAAAGAGGAAAGTGAAAAAGCTGGCTTAAAACTCAATATTCAGAAAAACTAAGATCATGGCATCTGGTCCCATCACTTCATGGCAAATAGGTGGGGGGAAAATGGAAACAGTGACAGATTTTATTTTCTTGGGCTCCAAAATTACTGCGGATGGTGACTGCAGCCATGAAATTAAAAGACACTTGCTCCTTGGAAGAAAAGCTATGACAAACTTATCGTATGAAAAACCAGAGACATTACTTAGCTGACAAAGGTCCATCTAGTCAAAGCTATGGTTTTTCCAAGAGTCATATACAGATGTAAGAGTTGGACCACAAAGAAGGCTGAACACCAAATAATTGATGCTTTTGAACTGTGGTGCTGGAGAAGACTCTTGAGAGTCCCCTGGACAGCAAGGAGATCAAGCCAGTCAATCCTAAAGGAAATCAACCCTAATTATTCATTGGAAAGACTGATGCTGAAGCTCCAATACTTTGGTCACCTGATGCAAAGAGCCAACTCATTGGAAAAGACCCTGATGCTGGGAAAGATTGAGGGCAGGAGGGGACCAGGGCGACAGAGGATGAGATGGTTGGATGGTATCATCAACTCAATGAACATGAGTTTGAGCAAACTCTGGGAGATAGTGAAGGACAGGGAACCCTGGCAGGCTGCAGCCCATGAGGTTGCAAAGAATTGGACATGATTTAGCAACTGAACAACAACAACAAAATATATTTATTTGCAATTATTTAACATTAAGATGTTAAAACTGAATAAACACAAATATTTGGAAAGTTTTAAGATATCAACACACTTTTTAGACATGCTAATTAATGGAACCTAACAGATGCTCTGTTTTGGTTTTTTTTTGGGGGGGGGGCAAAGGACCCAGGAAAAACTGTAACACTAAACATATATTGAAACCGCTGCAGATATCTAAATCCAAAAAATCCATCAGTCACGTGTGTCACCACAACAAGCTTGGCTGGTTCTTTTTTAAAAATATATAATTTAATGAATTTATTTACTTTTGACTGTACTGGGTCTTCATTGCTATGCACAAGCTCTCTCTAGCTGCAGCAAGCAGGGGCTACTCTCTAGTTGCAGTACGCACGCTTCTCACCGCGGTAGCTTCTCTTGTTGCAGGGCACTGGCTCTAAAGCGCGGGCCCGATAGCTGCGGTGCACAGGCTTAGTTGCTCCACAGTATGTGGGATCTTCCTGGACCAGGGATCGAACCTGTGTCTCCTACACTGGCAGGCAGATTCTTGACTACTGAACCACCAGGGAAGCCTTTCTTGGCAGGTTCTTTATAAACTTACATACCATTCTTTAGGGATTAGGCTCCTTCTCCATTAACCGGAATCAGTCTCAGCCCTGGAAATCAGTCTGCCCATTCAAAGAACTGTGTCTCATTTCAGGAGGCAGTAGAGTAAATGCCCCCTTGTTAGGTTTCTATGTGAGGTGAGTAATGCAGCAGTTAATAAGAGGCACTTTCAGTCCACTGGCCTGGTCTCGAAGTTGTTCAAGTGATGGTATCCTGGAGCATTCTTGCTTGTAGCTGATTGTGAATACTTTCAGGGAAGAAGGAGGGGTAAAATGCAACTGTCCTCCTCTCCTGACCAAGCACTATAGACAGAGATCTGGGAGAGCTGACTTTAGCAGGAATTCTCATTTTTCACTGACTTTTGTCAGTTTTCACAAGACCCCCTCTGCAGCTTCTGGAGCTAAGTGAGTGTCCCAGCCATCCCCTCATGGTCACCGGAAACTGAAGGGGAGGAAAAAACATCTTTTCCCTCCACCCTTCTGCCTTCTTAGCTGGTCTCCTTTCTCCCTGTTCTTAGGGTGGTGGGGCCAAGAGGTATCCTCTGAGGAGACAAGGGCCTGCGACTCTCCAGCTCCAATCCGGACCAGAGCTGGGCCAGTACTCAAGTGCATAACCAAGAGTTATTTTCAATCATCACCAGGCCACTGCTGAATGATAATTTAGCTTCAACTGCATTGTTTAACAAAACTGTGCTTCCGATTTCAAGTTCATGAACAAGTGACTCCAATGTCACAAACGGAGAAGAAATAAAGGAGCTCCTTGTTTTACTTCAAATCTGAATTTAAAGGGCTGGTTACATCATTGCATGGATACAGATCAGCATTTTCCTCAGTACATCTTATTTTATTCATTAAAAAAAAGCATCTGTCATCCTTTGGGTAACATGTCATAGATGTGACCTTGTACCAAAAAGTATTGGACGTATCTATAAAATATTCCAAAACTTGCATTTTTTCTTTCAGTGGTTTTAACAATGTCATTTAGTGCTAGCTTTTTTTTTTTATTTTAACCAAAATCCAAGGTGGTGAAAGCTTTTTGCCCCTTAGATGACAAATGCCATAGAGAAATGACCCTGTCTTACTTGTTCACTGCTATTATCCTAGTGTCTAGCAGTAGGTGACACATAGTAGGTGGTCAATAAAAGTTTGTTGAATAGATTTAATTATGTAAGAATTCACTTTGATCTTAGTTGTAGTTTTAGTAAAAAGACACCTATACGCTAAAAATTATTAAGAAGAAGTCCAAATACATTTTGAGGCACAGTCAACACTGAAGTAAGTAAGAGGGTTTCAAGATGACAAGTTTGAAAGCAAAGTACTTATACGAAAGGAAAGTACTTGACAAAGTTATGTTGTGATGCTGAAAAATCTGCTAAATCTGTGGTCACAATTTTAAAATCATTAAGCTATTAAAAGCTCCACAGCCCTCCTTTAAAAAGAGAGTTAAATCTAGAAAGAAGTGAAGGATAAATAGTACTTTGCTTTGTTAAAAGCTGATTACATACAGGGACTGTGCTTTGCACATTACATACTAATTTCATCTAACCCTCACCAACACCCTATGAAACAGATCCTCATTACCTCCCTGTTATTGACAAGGAATCAGACACAGAGAGGCCCAGGGACCTGCCTTAGATCACAGAGGGGCAAGGCAAGAATTTCAACCCAGACTATTGCTTTTAACCACTTGGCTGCCTTGGCAGACACAGTGTTACACTGGTCATAAAATCACCAGGGCAGTCATGAGGTCCAAGTGAGCACATGGAAAAGCAATTATGGCACTCAGTAAATACTGCTCACCATCTCCCTTCCTGGTTCTCCTCTCCCAACTTTGCATCTGGGGGCCTCCCACCCTGGCTCCCTAAGTTGTAATTTGGGAAGACAAGCAGTGACCCAATAATTTCCTTCCTCCCTGCTTACAAATTTGGGGAACTTTTGGATATTTTAAACAATTTGTGGTATTGTTTGATGCAGGCCCCTGAAAAGGAATTTAACATGTTATAAATAATTGGGGAGGTTAAACACACAGCCTCGGGTCACACAGTATATGGGAGAACTGAGATTTCAACCCAGACATTTTTCTCCCTACCATGCAGGGCTCCTTTCAGTAGTGGAAGGAGAATCACCTTACCTCAAGGTAAGCTGTCTCCATGATAACGGGAAGAAAGGAGAGTAGAATTCACATAAAACTTGAGAATGTATGTAAGTAAGATGAGAAATGCTGCCAGGGAAGAAGCAAGTCCAGAATACAAAAGACTTTGCAGAAGGAGGGCAATAGCAGTGTCTGTAAGTTGGTTGTTGCACTAAACCAAGGGAGTATAGGTTTGGAAAAGTTGGCTGGATTGATTTTTAAAATATCTTCTCCTCTAATCAAAGATTCAATAATTCTAACAGAAATGACATGTGGTTTGTACTTAACTTAGCAAGCACAGAGCATAAGCACTCTATGAGCAGTAGTTATATGAAAATGATAAAAGACAGATTAAGAGATATATCTTCCAAATCCATAGTAATTTTTATATGGGCCATCAACCAAAGCATGAATCTAAAAAAACCATTTTGAGCATTAAGGAAAATTTTAATATACTAAAATTGATATTAAAGAACTTACTACTAATTTTAGGTACGTTAATGGCACTATAGTCACAGATTTTTTACAGTACTATTTTTCAATCATTGTTTTAAAACATTTAAGTCACTACTTTTCAACTTGGACTGAATATGGGCATTACTGCTTATTTTTTACTGAAAATAAAGCAGTCTGATCGTTTTCAATGTCGAAGCCTTATTTTTTGTTACTGTTGTCTTTCTCCTGTGATTAGGATTTCCTAATTTAACGTCTACTTAAAGGATTTAACTCTTAGGATATGTTTGGAAGACACTGTTTTTAGTATTTAGGAGTCAAAATTATCTAAACACATTCATCAAGAGTGGTGAAGTAATCAACTCATTGAGACTAATAATACTTTTTTCTTTAAGCCAGAATTAGTCTAATTGTATTTTATGTATTAGAAAGAAAATTTACATTTACTTAAATTGTAGACATACCATAAAAAACTAAAATAGTTTCAGAATATTTAGTGAAGGACAAGTTGGATATTAACACTGAATTTATCCAGAAAAGACCAAAGTCCACAGCTCCGTAATGGTAATGTTCTGCTGCTTGACCCAGGTGCTCATGATACAGGCCCATTCAGTTTATGAAAATTCACCAGCCTCTACACTTATGTTCATTTTTCTTTATGTATATTAGACTTGAATTAAAAAGTTTTCTCTGTCATGTTCCAGACTTGAAATGTTACGGATGAAACGACAGGGCATCTGGAATTTGCCTTCAAAGACCAGAAGACGGGGGCCAGGGGAGAGACCACGTACGGTTGTGGGTAAGGAAGAGGATGAATAAGGGACAGGGAAGAAGTGAAATAAGAGCAGAAAGGTGCTGACACTGTGGAGGCTGCATGTGGGTTAGTGGAGGCTTGTAATACATATTAGAAAATTACTGTAATTAAGTTACTGCTGTACCTGTGCGTGCATGTGAGCTGCTGAAAAACCAGGGCAGCAACTGACTCATCTCGGAAAACCAGCACGGACAAGGAGGAGATTAATGGGTGAACTATGGGAGCAACATGTCGCTCCACGTCTGTCCCCCATTGGCTCAAGTGATGAAGGCTTAGGGGCTTTAAGAACCCAGGGAGAGAGGGGTTTTCGTTTTTCAGTGGACGCACACCTTCCAGGGTGGTGGATATACCTACTATTTTCAAAGAAAGGAAACGTGGAGGAGGGATTAATTGGGAATCTGGGATTAACAAATTCACACTACTATATATAAAATAGATAAATAACAAGGACTTACTGTAAAGCACAGGGAAATATATATGTGTGTGTGAATATATATATATATATATATATATATTCAGATTCTCATTATGGGTTACTACTAGATCTTGAATATAGTTCTCTGTGCTATACATATACATATATACACACACATGCAGATACATTTATATAAGTGAATCACTTTGCTGTATACCTGAAACATTGTAAATCAACTATTTTTCAAGTNGGGGGGGGGTGGTGCGAGGAAAGGGTGAGGTTAGCGATTTGAATATCCTGCTTCTGCCAGCTGTACTCCTCAAGCAGAGGCCACCGTTCTTCTCAAGGTGGCCTCTTCTGAATGACAAGCCCTTCTGGCTTCTGAAGACCACTCCATCCACTTCTCCCATTGCAGCTGGGGTGGTAATTTCACCATCTGAGTTCCCACTGTGTCCCTGGAGATTTCCTCTACGTCCTATCCACACCACTTTAAGTGAACCTAGTTAGGATCCACAATGATTCTAAACTGAGAATAATCAGCTTTTCCTGTAGGGACTCTGACCAATAAAGTCCTATCGAAAGCATTCTATCTACAGCATTTATACCTTGAATCACAGGGGCAGTGGGCAGTTCCAGAGTTCATCTGAGGCCAAGAGGCACACGCAAGCAGGACCTGATGATTCTACGAAACCAGACTGGCAAAGCCTAGCCTGTGCTCCCCCAACAGGCCTAAAGCAGGCCTTCAACTGAGCCACTGTCCTCAGACCACAGGGGAATTAACATCAGTTCCTAAACTCTTGGGTCCTGTGAACTGGGGGGTGAGGGCCTGGGCAGACCGGTATTTTAATTCCTCAGTCCAGGCTCAGTTAAAGAGCTCTGGTTTTACCCCAAGTTTATTATAATGGTGTACAACTCACCAATTCCTTAGGGCCTGGGAGAGGAGAAACAGCAGCCTCCCAAAGCCCCGGAGTTCCCACTGTGTCACTGTTTCAAGGGAGGAGGTGGGAAACAAGGCTTAAGAACTGACGCTCCAACACCAAAAGGGCTCTTTTAACCTCCAAAAGAGCAGGGGGAACATGGAGTAACCAGCTCCCCACTGACACAGTTCTCTCCCTCCCAATTCTTAGGAAAGGAGGACCCTGAGGCTCTCAGAGGGCGAGTGTGCAAGGAAGAACCAGGACTGATCCGACATCAGAGCCCCGTTTTCAGTCCTCGCTGCTGGTCCAACCTTAACCACGACAGCCACGCTCATCCCTCTGGTCTGTGCTAGCCAGCTGCCCAGAGGCACACAAAAGTTCAGTCAGGCCTCGCCCACCAGGATGGCCTGGTTCAAAATGGACTTGTGGGGACTGAAGTGGTCCCAGTCATCCCCAGACTAAAGACCTCATAGAGTTTAGCCTCTTCTTCTTGGGCCTGGGGGCTCCCCTGGTGGCTCAGAGGTTAAAGCGTCTGCCTCCAATGTGGGAAACCTGGGTTCAATCCCTGGGTCGGGAAGATCCCCTGGAGAAGGAAATGGCAACCCACTCCAGTGCTTGCCTGGAGAATCCCATGGACAGAGGAGCTTGGTAGGCTACAGTCCACAGGGTCACAAAGAGTCGGACACGACTGAGTGACTTCACTTTCACTTTCTTGGGCCTGGAGACACAGAACTAACCTGTCAGCACCCACCATGTACACAGCACTCTTCAAGATACCCTGGTAAGTTGCAAAGAACCATTCAATTCTTTCTTTTTAAAATTTACCTTTTAATTAAGAAGATCAGAGAGCTAAGCATGCAGCACACGAGAAGGGCGTTGTATACAAAGCCTCGCCCAGCAGAAAAGTAGCAGAGAGCAGAAGAGCTCAAGGTCTGGGTCACACTTTGGACAAGACTGAGCGATGGGGTCACAAAGAGTCGGACACGACTGAGCGACTGAACTGAACTGAGCGACTAAACACAGTATGTAAAACATGTGGCAAGTCCCTACCCCTTCTAAAACTCCATTGCTTCATCATTAAAATAAGGCCAACAACAGTATCTGCTAGTCATGATCTCATTATTAACTAGGGTCATTGTATTAAACCAAATGATATAGGTAACAACTCTGGCCCAGCGGCAGGCGTGCTGTGAGGGCACAGTCAATGCCAGCCTTTGTCATCAGACCCAACTGAACTAGCTAAAGCTCCTCTGGCGAAAAATCAAATTCCCTGGCCTTGCTGGCATTTTACCTGCACCCTAGGACTTAAAAGCCTTTGTCTTCTTTTAAAGGAAAGTATATTACAACATTATCAAGTGTAACAAAAAGCTTTATTATTACATAACACTACTGAGATTAAAAAATATATATTCTGTTAAACAGACATTTTAGAACCTTTACTCAGAGGTGGTGGGTTCCAAGAGGATGGGATTCAGCTAAGATTCAGCTCAACAAGAGGTGGAGCCACCGGAAAAAGGTAACAAGACCTTGGGACACTCCATCAAAATCACAATACGGAGAATAAGGAAGGAGGTTATATCTGAAGAAACTAGGAATTCATAGTGTACAGAGAAAAGCTTGCTGTCTTCAAGTACTTAAAAGGTTGAATATGCTGTATGTTGTGGAAAAAGACTAAGTAAATCCAGAGGGTCAGAGATTGTAGCCTCCTGTGAGGAAGAACGTTCTCCAGCTAACAGAGGGGTCCCGCACGTAAGAGGGGGGTTTGGCCTGTGCGCCTGGAGCCTGTGCTGTGCAGCCAGAGAAGCCACGGCAATGAGAAGCCCATGCTCCTCAGTGAAGAGCAGACCCTGCTGGCCGCAACCCGGGAAAGTCTGCTGAGCAATGAAGGCCCAGCACAGCCATAAAGAAATAAAGTCATACAAAAGGAAAAAGGAAAGAAGGGGACTTGGCATCTCACTAGTGGGCACGCTGGAAAACTCCGCATCCTCTCCTATCTGAGTATCTGTAACCCTATTGTCTTCTTTGGACACTAGAAATAAACATAAGTGGGAACCAATGGCGAGCAAACGCTTGCCCGCGTGTGCAAGCATTTCTCATCCTGATGACAAGGAGGTCTCGACAGAGTCATCTGGGGGCCAAGACTCAGTCCATTATTGCACACACTTAGGCAGTCTTACTTCATCTGAGAGGTGTCTACAATTAAAAATAAATAACGGTCTCATAGTTCTTTATTCTTTTAGAAAATAATCAGCCCAACACTACATTCAAAAAGACTAAGTAAAACCTGCAGCATTGTTTTGAGTAACAAAGCTAAGAGTTCCATTTAGTCAAAGGCATCTCTGCTTTTTGCTCTGTTAAGCTCAGGAAACTAAACACAGGGGGTAAAAAAAAAAAAAATCAAAAAAGATTATAAAAATCAAGCCACTGAGAAGAAAGTGATTCAACATTTTCTTGTCTTTGTTTCACCTGCCAAAAAAGATAAAGTGGATTTGGAACTGAGAGAAAAGACAAAAAGAAAGAATTCAAAAGGGTAGAAAAAGACATCGGAAAGCGAAGCAGGAGAGTTTAGTGACATTAATCACCCAAAACCTTGCTGAAACTCTAGATGCAAGCTGTGTATGCTTGCTGTCTCCGCTGACCTCTTCTTTTTCACTCCAGGTCAGCAGGATAAACGGCTCAGGGGCAAAGTTTGCAGGCTCAGTTTGCCTGCAACATAGGAGACGTGGGTTCAGTCCTTGGGTTGGGAGATCCCCTGGAGAAAGAAAAGGCAGTCCACTCCAGTATTTTTGCCTGGGAAATCCCATGGACAGAGGAGCCTGGCAGACTACAGTCCATGGGGTCACAAAAGAGTTGTACGTGACTTAGCGACTAAACAACAACGGCAGGAGAAAAGGACATAAAGGCAGAGGCTTGTCTTTCATTCAGCCCATTTGCTGCCTCCAAGGGCAAACATAGCTGAGCCCAGGAGAACGCTGGTGCTCTTCATCATGGAGGCAGTTGTAATGTCAAACTCGGAATTCTAGAATCACAAAATGTGAGGCACAGGGAACAGGTTTAGACGTGGGGACAAAGGAGTGGAGAACCAAGTTACCAGGCAATGCAGGTCTCCAGAAGCTCTTCTGAAGCACTTCATAGTCTTAAGTTCTCAGAGGTTTTTCCTTTCAAAAGATGGAGACAATTACTAATTCTTTACAGTTAAACGAATTCCTTCTGTTCACAGAAGACACTGTACCAGACTTCACAGCCCTCAGACCCAGTGAGAAATGAACGAGCTACTAAAAGACAATCAGGTGGAGGTACCTTCATTGTGGAGTGTGGCTTTCATCTGAACTGGAGAAAGCAATCTTTGTCCTAGATCACAGGGTATTCTGTCATAGCCCTATCTTTCCAGCACTGTTAGGCTGAGGAGACTGGTAAATACGCAGGGTGCTAAGTGCCACCACACCCACATTAAGCTCCAGGAGAAACGGAGGAGAAGCAGAACCCAGTCTGAGGGGTCAGGGAAGGCTTCCTGGAGGAGGGGGTACCTGCAATGAAGCAGAAAGGCAAGTATGCACTGTCTTGATGAAAGAGGGGAGGCCTCCTCCTTTTCTAAGAGACACAGAGGGAATCCAGGAAGACCAAGGTCAGAAGCCTGGGTAATGCTATCATTTCTGGACTGGCCTAAGGACTTGGGGACCACGGAGGGACCAGAGAGACGGGGGCTAAGGAGCCATTAAAGGCAGGGATGGCTCACAGTGTGACTGGATGCAAGTCAAGCCAGGCAAGGGTCAAAGGCCTGGACCTGGCTAATCATAAAGGGCCTTGAGTGCCCTTTGCCCGAGACATTTCAGGGAAGTGGCAGGGACAGAGGCCAGAGCGCAGAGGGTTGAGCTGAGGAGGTAAGGAAGTGGAGACTATGGATACGGCTACTCAGAGGAAGTTTGACTGAGAATAGGGAGGGAGCCAACCGGAAATACAGCATCAAGTTTTCTTTGCCAGCCTGAACCCCTGTCCTGAGCTCCAGACTCACTTCTGTCCTAAAGTCCTCCTTTTACACTGTGACCTCCCTTCCACCCATTCTCCATACAACAGCCTGAGGGGTCTTCTTAAACTATAAGTCAGATCACTGTGATTCCTCACTCAAAGCCCTGAGAAGAAACCCTCGCGTCCCTGCCACCGCCTATCCACGCTGTGTGGCCTGGGCCCTGCTTCCCTCCCCAGCATCTGCCCATACCCGGCCCTCCTGCCAGCCTCCTTTCAGTCCCTAAACCCTCTAAGCACTTCTCTGCCCCAGGAGCTTTACTCAGGCTGCTCCCTCTGCCCGCACAGCTCCTGTCTTGCCCTCCCTGCTCCAACCCAAGCAGCAAAGGGTGAATCACCAGTGAAGGAACCGCCACCACAGAGGCCCTCTCCTCCCCTCCCCGCTTCACACCTCTAGCCATCTTCAGAGTCCAAATCCTCCAGTTCTCCGGTGGGATATTTCCTGGCTCTCACCGCCAGGGGCTTGGACCTCAAAGCCCTCAAGTCCTAGCTCATCTCTCTCCTGCACACTGAGCGTCTCTGGTCAAGGCACCACCTCACCGGTTTCTCATCCTGAAAAGGATGGACAGGGTCTGCCTCCCCAGCTCTGGGAAGCTCGTCTCAGAAGGTGTGTACACACCCTGGTTCTCGCCTCCGCCTCCCCTGACCCAGGGGCCTCTATCCTGCCTTCCTGGCGCCTCCCGTCACTGGGAACCAGTCCTGGGCCCCTGGGCCCTCCCCCCTTCCCAGGCTCGGTCCTTCGTGGCCAGAGGAGGGGCCCGTCTGTTCTGGCCCAGGCTCCACTGGTCCTGCCTCCCTGTCTTCAGGCCCCACCACCCCACACACCCCACGTTCATCTCCCATCCAGTAAACGCCTCCTCTCAACCATCTCTCCTCTGGCCTTAGGCACCAGCCCGCATCCAAGGCTTGAAGCATCAAAGCCTCCTGAACATCAACTTTCTCTTTCCCTACCTTGCTGCCTGGATGTCAATGTCCTCCAGGAACCATGGAAACCATGGTTTAAAGACGGCAGAGCATCAGTCTGGGTCCCCCCATCACCATGGTTGACTGGATTTAAAACGAACATGCTGCTGCTGCTGATGCTAAGTCGCTTCAAAAATGTTTTAAGCCACTGAGATTTCAGCAGGGTTTATCTATTATGGGAACTAGCATTTCTTTAGATAATACAGGCTGAATTTAGATAGTTGGAGAGCAAGGGGGAGGATTCTAGTGGTAAAGAAGAAAATTTATACAGAAGCCTGAATCTAGGATCACTCGTGGTCTGATGAAACCAGCTTCATTTACATAATCCTTATCTTCCTTGGGCTCCAAAATCACTGCAAACCATGAAACTAAAAGATGCTTGCTCCTCAGAAGAAAGGCTAAGACAAACTTAGACAGCGTATGAAAAACCAGAGACATCAGTTTGCTGACAAAGGTCTCTATGGTCAAAGCTATGGTTTTTCCAGCAGTCATGTATGGATATGAGAGCTGGACCATAAAGAAGGCTGAACACCAAAGAATTAATGCTTTCGAGCTGTGGTGCTGGAGAAGACGACTCTTGAGAGTCCCCTGAACAGCAGAGAGATCAAACCAGTCAATCCTAAAGGAAAGCAACACTGAATATTCATTGGAAAGACTGATGCTGAAGCTGAAGCTCCGATACCTTGACCACCTGATGTGAAGAGCTGACTCACTGGAAAAGACCCTGATTCTGGGAAAGATTGAGGGCAGGAGGAGAAGAGGGCAACAGAGGATGAGATGGTTGGATGGCATCATTGACTCAATGGACATGAGTTTGAGGAAACTCCAGGAGATGGTGAAGGACAGGGAAGCTGGCGTGCTGTGATTCATGGGGTTGCAAAGAGTCGGACACAACTTAGTGACTGAACAACAACAATTCTCTTCAGATTACTTTGAAACATGTTTTCTCATCTGATACAACCATCATCATCATCATCACGTATCATCAGTGCTGTCATAAATAACAGTGTGCAAACAAAGAAAAGACTTAGAGAAGTTAAGGTGGGTCCAAGGTCCCATTGCTAGTAAATGGAGGAGCCAGGATGGGACCACAGGACTCCCGACTCACAGTCCACTGGCGTCTCCCCTGCAGCATCCAGCCTCTCAGAGCCACACTCCAGGGCTACAACAGAGATACTCTCAGCTGGAGTACACAAGGGTGTTGGAATAAAACAAAGGAAGATAGGGAGGGAGTCTGGCAGAACTGGCTAAAAGCAGACTGTGGAGGACTTTATAAACATCAGGCTGTGGAGTTTAACTTTCATACAATAGACAAGGGGGAACAATAATCAGCCTCCACTTTCACAAAGACCTTTCTGCACACGCTCTCCCCTGGCTGTCACTTGTTTCCAGGGGTCCCCTTCACAAAGAAACTAGATGCTTTTATGAGGGCAGAACTTCCAGCCCCAAGCTCCTATAGACACACCTGTATCCCCACATGGCCGTCCCCTTCCCAAACCAAATGCCAGAGGCAGCCCTCCTCTGGTAATGTTGCTGACCAGCCCCTGAGCATGTGCGTCCAATCACGGAGGACACCTTCATCAATCACTTGTCCCTTCTCTCCCCTGAATCCCTGCCTTCGGCCTTTCTTCGAGCTCTGTCTCTTCAGCCTCTGAAGATGCTGGAATCCCTCGCGTCCTAAAATCACCCCTTCCTCAGGAAGCCCACAACCCCTCTTCCCCTCATACTTCATCACTGGTTTCCTTTAAGAGGATCTCCACTTCATCACCCGGTCCTCCATCCCATCAGTCCCCCACCTTTTTGGCACCAGGGACCCGTTTTGTGGAAGACAGTCTTCCCACCAACTGGGGTGGGGAAGAGTTTCGGGACACTTCAGGGACGTTACGTTCACTGTGTGCTTTATTTCTGTTATTGTGACATCAGCTCCACCTCAGAGCACCAGGCATGAGATCCAGGAGGTCGGGGACCCCTGCTCTCTTCCACCGGCTCTAATGAATCATGACCCTGAAACGGTCACCTCTAATGATGCCTCCTAAGAGCTGGGTTCAGTGGACAGACAGCAACATTTCCTTTGACCTTTTTAGGGCGCTTGACAGTGCTGCACTCTTGAAATTTCTCTGCTTTGACTTCCACAACCCACACTCTGCACCTTCCTCGTCTCTGTCTGCTCCTCCTTGGTTCTGGCTTCTTTCCCTCTCCCTCTCCCCTAAATGTCCTTGTTCCCTTTGGCTCCATTTTGACCCTCCTCTTACCTTACTCCGCTCTCTCTCTGAAATCACCCCACACACAGCTTCAACTGACAGCTACATACTTCCAATTGGTATGGAAGTATCTTCTGATCTTACATCTCTGCAGTCCAGATCTCTCGTGTGAGCTCTTCACATCCTGGCTACACTTCCCTGCTGGTATCTCCCAGGTGGCACAGTTGGTAAAGAACCTGCCTGCCAATGCAGGAGACTCAAGAGACTCAGGTTTGATCCCTAGATCGGGAAGATCCCCTGGAGGAGGACATGGCAACCCACTCCAGTATTCTCGCCTGGAGAATTCCATGGACTGAGAAGGCTGGCAGGCCAGAGTCCACAGGGCTGCAGAGTTGGATGTGACTGAGCACGCACGCATGCACATCTCCCCTATGGATTCCACGGGTCCCTCACATTCAACATGGCTAAAACCACACTTAGCACCTTGCTTACCACACTTGTTCCTACTCTTTCTGCATTGATAATGACAACACCTGTTGAGTACTATAGCAATCTGGGTCCTCTAGAGAAACAGAACCGACAGAACACGTGTGTGTGTGTGTGTGTGTGTGTACACACATACAAATTAAGAGATCTACTTGAAGGAACCAGCTCACATGATGGTAAGGGACTGACAAGTCTGAAATCCGAAGGGAAGACCCAGTCCTGGACTCAAACAGGCTCTCTGGAGTCAGGGAAATGGCAACTCACTCCAGTATTCTCACTGGGATAATCCCATGGACAGAGAAGCGTGGCGGGCTATAGTCCATGGGGTCGCAGAGAGTCAGACACGACTGAGTGATCACACATGCAGGGTGACTGAGTAGTCCATGTTAACTTCAGGCACCAACAAATAGCTGGTTGTCTTGCTTGTTATTAAGAAACATTAGAATTAGTGAAATATTAATAATATTTAGTCCAAATATTGTATTTGGTCACTTTCTGAAGCCAAGGAGTTGTGGAAACTCTCCATCAGCTATTCCTACTCAACAAGACAGAGGCTGATTTCCTCTACCTACATTTGCATATATGTAACTTGACCTTTTCAAATTCTTATTTATGTACTGTCTTTTAAGTTTTAAAAGACTTTTATAAACTTTTTTAAAATGTGTTTTATTCTATCTGACAGGAAAGAGGGGCAAATGCCTAGGATCACGTAGCTGGTAAAAGGCAAAAGTGAGACTAACCAGGCCTTTCTGCCCCCACCTATCGTTACTCCACAAACCTATCCTGGCTTCCTGGCCATAAGGCCTCTAGACTCTCAGTGCCATGAGGCCACAGAGAGACCACGTCTGACTTTTGCTCCCCCATGGGGTCTAGCACAGTACCAGACACACAGCAGACAAAAAGTACATCATTGGTGAACAACTGAATTTATTCTCTCAGAGTTGCTTTAGTCACCTTGATGGTAGGATGGGGCATAGTGCACTGCCAAATCCCTTGGCTTTTAAAATGCTATTGGCAGCATGAGGAATAAAGGAAAAAGAAAATAGTATCTTTTCAAAACCCAATGTGTTTATTCCCAAGGGGATCAGAATTCTGAGCCAGGGCCCCATTTCAGCACATAAAGTAGCAAGATGTACGTTTTTCAGCTTCCTAGAAAATTAAGTGTTGGTCTGGTGGAGCAAATGGAAGACTGAAAATAGAGCCTTCGCATGGGAAAGGAAAAACTGCAAGGTCTCTGGCACAGAAGAACCATTTGCACGGCTGGTACAGTGATCCAGCTGTCACTAACTTACCATGGCAACAAATGGGCTTGCTAAAGGAGCAACAGTTCATTCAGAGGGACGCACAGCAATATGACTGAATCTGCAGCACGAAGATGCAGGTCTGAGGCAGAACAAGCAACAAGGAACACCGAGGCTTGGGGCAGGAAGAGAAATTCTGGGCATGGCTTCACAGCCGTTCTATACAACCCTGTGCTCGGTCCCACTAGATCAGGGGAGAACGAGAAGGAGCTGGCCACCTTCAGTTTACCATGGTATTCAAGAGGCCTCGAGGGCTTCCCTGGTGGTCCAGAGGCTAAGGGTCCAGCTGTCAATGCAAGGGACACACGTGCAATCCCTGACGCGGGAAGATCTAACACGCTGCGGGGCAACTCAGCCCACGCGCCACAACTACCGAAGCCCGCAGGCTCTAGAGCCTGTGCTCTGCAGCAAGACAAGCCAGCGCAGTGAGAAGCCTGAGCACCGCAACGGAGAGCAGTGCCCGCTCTCTGCGACCAGAGAAAACCCGCTCACCACAATGCAGACCCAGTGAGCACAAAAACGAAAAGTAAACAACTCTTTAAAAAGTCATTAAAACAAAAAGAGGCCTCCTAACCCAGCAGACATGCCTTCCCTATCGGGTCTTCACCAACGTCCCGAAGAGTGCCATCTTCCCCTAGTTCCTAAATGACACACCCAAACATGTGCCCTCCACTGCCTTCTGATTTCCTGCTCACCACCACGGCCCAATGTTACTGTTTCTCCAGGGATGTGAGATATCCACTATGATCCCAGGATTATCTTCAAGGGCTTCCATAAGAGCCTTTCGCCATCACACATTCCTTAATACTTCATATGTTACTTAGGGAGACAAGTTACACAAAGTAATTAAGGCGCGAGGCATGTTGGATGAGTCATTTAGATAACTGAAAGCTAATTCATTAAGCACCAAAATATTTCTATAGTCTTGCTAAAATAAACGATGCCTTAGTAAACACAGAATATCAAGAAGGTTCAAAATTCTCCCCAACCTTCAAGATCTAGTCTGATGACAAATATTCCCTGAAAGTGTCCTGCAACCCCCTCATGCCACCTCCACCCACCACCAGAAATAACCTCTCTGTTGTCTGGTAAGCCACATTTTGATTATACCTCCTTTGCAGCACAGCGCACGATCTACTTTAGGTTAGAGACTTAAATGCACCTTGTCTAACTTAAAAAAAAAAAGTTCCTGGAGACCAGAGACTTTTTTTTAACCCCAAAGTGCCTAGTTCAACAGGCATACAAACACTTCACAAACTGAAATACTCTTTAAGTGATTCAGATGCTGTCAAGGGCACCATAACACAGCAGAGCCTTTCGGGGGTCCTGAGCTCTGGAGGACAGGAAAAGTGTGATATTAGAGACCACATTTAATATCACTAACCCTCTTTGGCCTCTGCTCAGTATTTCTCAGCCTTAGAAGACAATGTTTCTCTACAAGGGAAAAATATTCTAAATTCCCGTTTGGTTATTCTTTTTTCTTCCCCTAAAAGGGAATTACTTTTTAAAAATTTCAACTCACAAACAGAAAATTCTGGCACGGCTGGCATTGCCAAGCCTCCATTGCCACATTTTCTGGGTCTCAAAATGTGCATGCAGATGGCTGCCGGCAGTTAAGCAGGGAGATGGAGCAGCACGCGGAAGGACCTGCAAAGTGACGGGAATATAGCCGAGACACTGCGCCACGTTTGGTGCCCAGTTCATCAAGTTTGAAAGCCAGGCCCCTCAGTACCGACAGTACTACGAGGAAATAAGAAACAGAGCACGCGATCCGGCAAGTTAAGTTTCAAGCTCAAGGTCCAAAGCAACCACTTCTGTCTGGCAGGGCCAACAACATTGTTTTCCCGAAGCTTTTAGTGTTTGGCCATGACGAACCAGGCGCTAAGTATAGTTTAATATTCTAAACATGCAGCTCACACTCACACCCTCCTCACCAGCAGTAGGGGACTCTAAGCGGTCAGCCCAGGATGGTCAGAAGCAACAGAATGATTATAAATCCCAAGCCAAAGAGTTAATTTCCTGATCATTTTTCTAAACAAAACAGGAGTCAGTGAAACAAGCACTGTCAGTTATGGTCTTTCACTCTTAGCCAAACCCTAATTTGTTGACGGAGCTAAAAGTCTTCTCCTTTTTTCCTCCATATAACATTAATAGCTAACATTGGTTTTTTGAGTGCAATTATGCTACTCACGGTGACCCTGTGAGGTAAGAAATATTATCTTGGATGGTGAACCCCAAGTTCCCTCTCTAGCAGCTATTCTCATGTAGGAGTCCCTGTGCTTATCACGGAAACAAACAGAATTTTCTTCATAAAAGCTGGGAGCATGGGGTGGCAGGCCTTCTGGTATCACGATACTATCTAGTCGTGTATGTGGCCCCTTGGGGATAATAACTGCTCTCGTCTTTGGCTTTCCACTGAGTAAAGCGTTTTTTAATCCAGTGTCCTCAGAGGTAGAACTGTGTCACATAAGTTAATGTTACTGGTAACATTTAGTAACTGAAGTACTAAAACATGCAAGATTAGGAGGGAAGCTTTCTAAATTAAACTGCATTACTTCCTTCTCAACCTTTCTGAACTAATCAAACCATAATCTGACCTATTCCTGCTGAACAGGACAGCAATTATGATTGATTAATGTATTCAGAGACCACGGAGGCAAACAAGACTGTTTCCTCTCTGAGTGTCCCCAAACTGCTATCCTTTGGATGACTTTGTAGAGGGAGTTTTGTCTCTGTCATCACCAGCTGTCTCTTCTTGCTTTAGCCAGGGTGACAGACTCTAATGGAGGGTCTCTTAATTCAGAGCCTCTGCCATCAGCTAAACCTGGAAAGCAAGCTATAGGCTAAGGCTCGCCCTCGCCTGCCTCACTTCAGACCCAAGCAGTTGGACTCCTGTGTTCTCACCCACTACAGCCGCCTTTCCCAATCCTGCCTAAGTATGAAGAGTTACAGGAGGAGAGGTGGGACAAATTGAGAGAGTAGCACTAAGCTATATACATTACCATATGTCACACACATGGCTAGCGGGAAGTTGCCGTATGGCACAGGGAGCTCAAGCAGGTGCTCTGAGACGACCTGAAGGGGCGGGATGGGGTGGGGAGTGGGAGGCAGGGTCAAGAAGGGGACATATGTATACTTATGGCTGATTCATGCCAACGTAGGGCAGAAACCAACACAACACTGTCAAGCAACTATCCAATTAAATTAAAAAAAAAAAAAAAAGAATTACCAGGTATGTGTGTGGAGGGTGGAGTGTTCAAATATACATTCTCAGTCCCCTCTCCTAGAAATTCTAATTCACTGGGCCTGGAGTGGAGCCCTGGAAGCTGAATTTTTAACGCAGACCCTCAGATGATTTCCACGACCAGGTATAGAAATACAGTACTACATGTCACCCGTGCTGCTCACGTGGAATCGGGATGCCTTCAGAAGCACAATGAACCTGAGCCAAGGCTGACTGCTTCCAGAGAGACCCGCAACCAACAAAGCTTTCAGGTCACTGCTCTGCCACTGCTCTCAGGCAAAATGCCCCAGTCTTCTGAGGCTCCTCCAGGGTGGCCATCAACCCTCTTCTCATTGCTGGTACGCCATTCACCCAAGACGTGGCATGCCTTCCTTCTCTGTGCCCCAAACGTCCTGCCATCCTTTTGATGGCTTGGATAACCACAGGGATGACCCAAACCACTCTCAAGCCTCAGTTACTTGGCCTCCTTCACTGAGTTCACTTCACTTGGGCTATGTACGTCCGTGGCAAAACCCGGGTGCCTGTTCTGTCCGGTAATTAACTGCTCCAACTCTGAAATCTTCCACTCACACGTCCCTCTCCACTCCAGGGCTCCAATACACCCAGTGCTTGGTTTCATCCACACCTCTGGCCCTCTT
>SJYQ01092847.1:13246-69768 GCA_006410935.1 Redunca redunca | reverse complement strand
TTCCTGGGTCGGCCTTCCCTATCCGGGACGGAGCTCCCTCCCCACCTCCTTTGTCTCATTTTTCGCCTTTTATATTTTTTCCCTACCTGTTTTTGAAGGCAATGATCTGCTTTTCTGGGTGCTTGATGTCCTCTGCCAGCATTCAGAAGTTGTTTTGTGGAGTTTGCTCGGCGTTGAAATGTTTTTTTGAGGAATTTGTGAGGGAGAAAGTAATCTCCTCGTCCTAATCCTCCGCCATCTTCCCAGAATTCCCCACATAGCCAATTTTAACTCGAAGGAACATGACTGAATGTGTCAGCATGTGGATTCTGGAACCGCCTGAATTCAAATCCTGCTTCTGCTAGTTCTATGGCACGGAGAGTTAGTTAGCCTCTCTGTTCCTCAGTTTTCCAATCTGCAAAATAGATTTAGGAATAGTATCTGCCTCAAAGGATTGCGTAGATGGAAGGGTTAATACGTGCTGGACATTTAGGGTTCATGGAATAGAATAAATGCTTTCGGTGTTAACCCAGAAAAATAAACCAATGTACCACTTCTTCTGCCCCGCTCAAAAATTGCCAAAGTTTTAGTGTTTAATAGCACAACTGACCAAGTTCCAAGATATGGAGTTACCATGTTCGGGAAATATGGAAGGTAGGGGAGGGAAATCACTCTATAAACTAACTCTGTAGTACTAGGTAAAAGGAGGGCACACTTGATAATAGAAAACCTGTCTACACATAGTAGATAGTTGCAAAAAGCCACCCATCTTCCGTCTTCTCTTGGCTCGTGAAAAGGATGCTGCGGAGTCTGGTTCGGATGAGCAAACTTCACCTCTTCTGTGGGGCAGGGATCTTGTTTTCACCATCCAGCTCTTCCACCCCAGCCTGTGTCATGAGGTCTGCAGTGTTTCTGTCCAGGTCACCAATGCGACTTCTCATGTCATCAGTTCTTCCAGTGATCCAACTGGACGTGGTCTGAATGCAGTATTTTTCTCCAGGTCATCAATATGATGGCCCATGTCATCAATTTTTCTTTTTAAGATTTAAAAAACTGTGGACCATTTTAAAAGTCTTTATTGAGTTTGTTACAACATCGCTTCTGTTTTCAGTCAGTTCAGCTACTCAGTCATGTCCAACTCTTTGCAGCCCACCAGGTTTCCATGTCCTTCACCATCTCCCAGAGTTTGCTCAAAATCATGTCCACTGAGTTGGTGATCCCATCCAACCATCTCATCTTCTGTTTTAAGTTCTGTTTTTTTTGGCCACGAGGCATGTGGGGATCCCAGCTTCCCAACTGGGGGATCGAACCCACACCTCCTGCATTGGAAGGTGAAGTCTTAACCACTGGGCCACAAGGGAAGGCCCTCATAATGATGTCATCAGTTATTCCAATGATCTGGTCAGATACGGTCTGAAATTTATCTTGAATCTGTTGCAGGAGTGCCTGTATTACTGAGGTGAGATCCTGCATGGTCTTGCGGTCACCTCCCCAGTTCCCAGCTTGGTGGTGCTGTCTCAGACTGTCACCTACCATTGGTCATTTCCATTGGTCCCCAGTGTACCATTTATTGCATGCATCTGCTAAATATGGTGGAGCAAGTACCCATCTATCAAACTGACATTGCTGAAGTAGTATCTACGGGGCCATCCCGACAACCACAGTATCCTGTCTGCCCTCTCTGATCCAGCCTTGCTCACCTCTTCCACCTCATCTCCACCTCCAGCTCCCTGCACCCATCTTTCTGTTCCCCCTCAGGCCTTTGCACTTTCTGTTTCCATGTGGGGCCATCTTCCCCCAGCTCATGTGGGGTTGGCTCCTTTCATCATTCCTGTCAGTATCTGGGTTAAAATGGCCCCCAGACCTCCCATTCACTTTCAGCCTGGCCTCCTTCTGACAGATGCAAAGTCACTGTGCTTATTTGCTGGCTTATGTGATGATCATGCTTCTCTCTCACTGGGCTCTGTAAAGTAGAAACCTTGGCCGTCTTGTTCACCAGGTGGTCCTAGCAGTAGTACAGTACCTGTCACGTAGCAGGAACTGGAGGCATAAGTTCTGCACGAGTGGATGAATGGACAAACGGACAGATGGACGGTGGCCATTTGACCTCTGGTTTTCTCTCTCAGGAACCAGAGAACCAGAGATCAAACAGCAGTGGCCACAGGACTGGAAAAGGTCAGTTTTCATTCCAATCCCTAAGAAAGGTCATGCCAAAGAATGCTCAAACTACCACACAGGTGCACTCATCTCACACGCTAGCAAAGTAATGTTCAAAATTCTCCAAGTCAGGCTTCAACAGTACATGAACCATGAACTTCCAGATGTTCAAGCTGGATTTAGAAAAGGCAGAGGAACCAGAGATCAAATTGTCAACATTCGCTGGATCATTGAAAAAGCAAGTGAGTTCTAGAAAAACATCTACTTCTGCTTTATTGACTATGCCAAAGCCTTTGACTGTGTGGACCACAACAAACTCTGGAAAATTCTTAAAGAGATGGTAATACCAGACCACCTGACCTGCCTTCTGAGAAATCTGCATGCAGGTCAGGAAGCAACAGTTAGAACTGGACATGGAACAACAGACTGGTTCCAGATTGGGAAAGGAGTACATCAAGGCTGTATATTGTCACTCTGCTTATTTAACTTATATGCAGAGTACATCATGAGAAACGGTGGGCTGGAGGAAGCCCAAGCTAGAATCAAGATTGCCAGGAGAAATATTAAGAACCTCAGATATGCAGATGACACCACCCTTATGGCAGAAAGTGAAGAAGAACTAAAGAGTTTCTTGATGAAAGTGAAAGAGGAAAGTGAAAAAGTTGGCTTAAAACTCAACATTCAGAAAACTAAGATCATGGCATCTGGCCCCATCACTTTATGGCAAATAGATGTGGAAACAGTGAGAGACTTTATTTTTTGGGCTCCAAAATCACTGCATATGGTGACTGCAGCCATGAACTTAAAAGACACTTGCTCCTTGAAAGAAAAGCTAAACAGCTTATTAAAAAGCAGAGACACTACTTTGCCAACAAAGGTCTGTCTAGTCAAAGCTATGATTTTTCCAGTAGTCATGTATGGATGTGAGAGTTGGACTATAAAGAAAGCTGGGGGCTGAAGAATTGATGCTTTTGAACTGTGGTGTTGGTGAAGACTCTTGAGAGTCCCCTGGACAGCAAGGAGATTCAACCAGTCAATCCTAAAGGAAATCAGTCCGGAATATTCATTGGAAGGACTGATGCTGAAGCTGAAACTCCAATACTCTGGCGACCGGATGTGAAGAACTGTCTCATTGGAAAAGACCCTGATGTTGGGAAAGAATGAAGGTGGGAGGAGAAGGGGAATGACAGAGGATGAGTTGGCTGGATGGCATCACCAACTCAATGGACATGAGTCTGAGCAGGCTCAGGGAGTTGGTGATGGACAGGGAGGACTGGCGTGCTGCAGTCCATGGGGTTGCAAAGAGTCAGACACAACTGAGCGACAACTGTACTGAACTGGCCACTGCTGAGTTTTCCAAATTTGCTGGCATATTGAGTGCAGCACTTTTACAGCATCATCTTTTAGGATTTGAAATGGTTCAACTGGAATTCCCTCACCTCCATTAGCTATATTTTTTTTTAGTGGTAGTCAGGATGGCCGAGTGATCCAAGTGACTAAGTGATCTAAGTGACTGCATTCAGGTTGCAGTCTCCCCTGGAGGCATGGGTTTGAATCCCACTTCTGACAAAGCTGAAAGATGTTATACAAGTCATTAAAGTTTTAAACGTTTCTGCAGGACTACATTATGACTTTCCCCTTTGACCTGATACTCAGCTACTCTTTGGGAGCCCTTATTGATTCAGTCCCACCCCTACTTGGCCACCTCCCACTTCCACAACTTATCTCTCCCCACCCAGGTCTTCTGATACCCGTCCCCTGATTTTCCATTGGGAAACAACCTCTCACCCACTCTCTGTCCTGGCACATCACATAAGCTGTCTCTAGTCTCCTACCATGTGAGCGGGAAATGGGCTTGTGACTCTGGTCTGACCAATCAGCCAATTCCATTCACCTAGCTACACAGTGATTGGTTCTGAAATGAGCACACGGTTCCAGTTGGTCCAATGGGAGTCTGGTGAGGGGAAACTCTTGGAGAAGAGGAACTGGGTGTGGGGATCAGGTGGCTGAGCTGGTAGAGGAAAGTCTGAGGCTGGTGGTGGCTGTCATTGCTATGCCATCCAGATCCTGCTTGGGAAGGGCTGGAAAAGTTTCTGACAGAAAGTCAGAACTCTGGTGACAGCAATATTATTGGAACACCTGAATCTAGTTGTACCTGAAACCATCTGCCCCTGGTCTTTTCAGTTTCATGAGCCAATGTCCTTTTCCACTAAGTCAGTTTAATGTGAACTTCTGTTACCTGTAACCCAAAGACTAATATGGCCTTGATCTGTGCTGTTTAGCATGGTAGTCACGAGCTGACTACTGAGCATTTGAAATGTGGCTGCACTGAATTGAGCAGACCACACACACAATATACAAACTAGATTTCAAAGAAAATTTGAAAATAAACATGTAAGCTAAAATTGACCCTTAAACAATAAGGGTTCGAACTGTGTGGGTCCACTTACCCTTGGGTTTTTTCTTGTTTAAATTCTGTGGGTTTTTTCAACAGTAAAACCTATAGTACTACACAGTCTGCAGTCGGCTGAATCTATTCATGAATGCGGAGCTACAGATAGGGAGAAACCGTGGATGCATAGGAACCTCAGGTGCCAGAGGGCAGACTGTAAGTTATACACAGATTTTTGACCATGCAGAGGGTCAGCACTCCTAACCTCCATGTCATTCAAGGGTCAACCCTATTTTATTATTACTTTTTACTGTTGATATGTTAAAGTGATAATTCTTTGGCTATGTTATGTTAAACAGATTATTAAAATGAATGTCATCTATTCCTATTTTTTCAAAGTTGCTCCTGGAAATTTTAACTGTGTGTGCCTTGTGTTATGTTTTTACTGGCCAGTGCCAGCCTTCATCACTTACTTGTAAAATATCAGGAGGCAAGAGATCAGAGCCTACTTAAATAATGATACAGCCCCACTGGAAAAGAACTCCAAAGATGCCAAGGAGGAGAAGGCTTGCTGGAGGAGGTGGGCACAAAAGGATAGGTCTGCTTTGTAGGGGTGGAGGAGAAGGGATAGGGGGCACAGCGAGAGCAAAGGCCTGAGCATGGGACTAGCAGGACAGCGTCTGAGGAGAAACGAAGGGGAAACAGGGGAGCTGGAGGATTAAGATGAGCCATGGATTTCTTCATAGAAGCTGAGGACCTTAGGGAGGGTCCAGTTCAAAGGGACAAATGTTCCATGTTCCCTTCAGCCACCGCACATTTTCTGTGTGTGTCATGAGGCCCAGGGTAGGTGCCGCCACTTCCCCAGATATCCAGAGTCGGATTCCACAACCGCCCCCACCCCGTCCCTGGCCCCTGCCCTGAGATGCCAGAATCCAGCAGGCTATGTATGTTACATGCCCGAGCCCATCAGAGTGGAGTTTCCAAGGGCGGAAAGGCCCTAATTCTGGGGAGGGACAAGAGCCAGCATCTGCAGGTCTTTCCTACTAGCTCAGAGCCCCTCAGTTTTACCATTTCCTTTGGAAATTCTCTTATCCACAAATAGCTCCCAGTTTCCCTTTGATCTTTCGATATGCCTAATGCTTTGTGTTTTCTCTTGGCCTGTTTCCTGCAGTCCCTTTCTGATGCTGCTAGATAGGTCATAGAAAATGTACCCATGACCTAGTATCTCAATAGAGGACATGCCAGCAGGGGCCTGGACAAGTGGACTCACTGAGTCCCAGTAAGGCATCACTGAGTAGTGAAAAATCAGGGTGTTTGGCCCCCCAGCCAGGGATGTTCTGGGGGAGCCCCATTCTTTGCAATTCACTGCTTTTGCACTGCAAAAGAAAAAAAGCCGTGAAAATTACTTTTCATTCTAAAAAAAAAAAAAGCATTACTGACATCTTAGTTCTCCAAAGGTTTCCACAGATCTATAGAGCAAGTGTCTTGGTTGATCAAGCACCCTGCAAAAATGAGACAGAGTCTGATGCAATGTTTTTCTAGGTCAGGCAGACTCAGCACTGCTGAAGGGCCTCAGTGTTTTTATATCCCTCAGCTGTCCACTGGATACCCCAGCTGGCCTCCAGCCTGAGTGAGCTCCTCTGTCTGAACCAGAGTCCCCAGCATGGGTGTGTGTGTGTGTGTGTGTGTGTGTGTGTGTGTGTGTGTGTGTGAGAGAGAGAGAGAGAGAGATTCTCAGGCCACATGTACCCTACACATCACGTGAGCAGGGCCTGCCTGGACCCTTCATTCACCCCTGATCTCCAGCATCTGGCACCTTGTAGGTAGGCACTCAGGAATAGTCATTAATTGAGCAAATGAATAAATCCTACATTCAGAGTCTGTCCCCCCAGATGTTTACAGCATCCCCACTAAGGACCTCAGTCCTCATGCTCTCATCCTCAAGATTACATTTCGGAGGAAGCAAGTTTCTCCTAGTCAACATCAGGCTACAGAACAAAGGAACCTTCCCCTCTCCACCTACTCACCACCTGGTGGAGTGCCCACTCTGCCCCCGCCCTGGGAACCCCAAGTAGGTGTAGGGACAGGAGTGCATTTTCATGAGGTTCCTGCTATGTCTCTGGGCATCAGGGAGCCACATTTTTAGGACAGCCTCAAGTCAGACTAAATGTATTTGTTACTGAGTCTTGACTCATCATTCCCCTGCCACGACAGGCCAGTAAATGGGGAGATGAGCCACTGGGGCAAAGAATAGCAACTTTATTCAGAAAGCCAGCAATCTGAGACAGTGGACTAGTGTCCCAAATAACCTTCTTCCAGTTATTAATAGAATCCAGGATTCTTTTATACTCAAAGGGGAGAGGGTAAAGTCCTGGTTCCAGCCAGACTCCAGAGGGACTGTCTTAATTTCTCCTTCCCTGTAGTCATTCACAGGTAGGCCTGGTCAGGATGTTTCCTGCTAGCTAAACAAAGGTATTTTAGCTTAACGCTTATTACCTGGGAGGCAGGGTTCCCAGAGATAGACCATTATGTATAACTGAAGTTTATAAGCAACATCCCTTTAGTGATTAACTTTTTTTTTCTTGGCCAAGGGGCAGCATGTGACCCTAGTTCCGTGACCATGGATTGAAGCCTCGCCCCCTGCAGTAAAAGCAAGAGTTTTAACCACTGGACTGCTGGGGAAGTCCCTAGTGAGAATAACTTAGAATACAGAGGTTCTTCCCTATTACATGAGGACTACTAGGGGAAACTGAGGCAAGGGATTCAGAAACATTTCACAGACAGGAGCAACTGGAGAAGATGAAGTCACGGGATTAGAGGGAGGGTTAGGGATGGGCTTCCACCTAGGGTTGGGGTTTTGTTGAAGTGAAGTGAAGTGGCTTAGTCGTGTCCGACTCTTTGCGACCCCATGGACTACATGTAGCCTACCAGGCTCCTCTGTCCATGGGATTTTCCAGGCAATAGTACTGGAGTGGATTGCCATTTCCTTCTCCAGGGGATCTTCCCGACCCAGGGACTGAACCCGAGTCTCCCGCATTATAGACAGGCGCTTAACCGTCTGAGCCACCAGGGAAGTCATTAAATAGTCTTGTTTAGGCTTCAGAGACAAAGCAAAGCGTGCCTTTGACCTTGCTTCTAACGTGCCTGGACACTGCCCTGACTGTGAGTGACTGTGAGTGACTCCCTTCTGTGAGTGCAAGACTTGCAGCACCGTATATAAGATGGAGGAGGAATCTTGAGATTGCTGGGCACCTGGAGGGGCTCTGGCCAACAAAGCCCCAGGCTTAACAACATCCCAAGTTTTGCAAGACAAAACAGACATCATTAACTTGAATCAGGTTTCCGATTTGCTCACAGATTGATGATGATATCAGTTTGCGTCCCTGGGAATATAAGCAGGAACCCTGAAATGCAATCTTTGAAGTCTCACCCACAGAGCGTACATGCTGCCTGGGACCTTTTCCCAACCGGGATTCCAGCTGTGCTGAGACATGGGACTTTATGGTGCTGTTTAAATCTGGATGTTGGTCAAAACCCAATTTGGTAATGTATTCTCTACTCTCTTTTCTTTTAATGTTGGTATATTGAAAGTAAGCTAGATAATTTTCTAATAAATATCTGTATCATTTATTTGTATATAACAAGTGGCTTATTTTGTGAACAAATCGTTTGAACCTGAGATGAAAGTGAAAACTTTGGCAAAACAGGTTTTTATCTCCCAGCCAAGGTCCTCTCCAAGATACCTATTCATATAAACCTTAGAAGGTGGGAGTGATAAACCTCAAGGTTCTTCACCAAAATTCCATGAGGTACCAGGGCTGTGGATCTTCCCAGGTGGCTCAGATGGTAAAGAATCCACCTGCCAATGGAGGAGATGTGAGCTCAATCCCTGGGTTGGGAAGATCCATTTGAGTAGGAAATGGCAACCCACTCCAGTGTTCTTGCCTGGGAAGTCCATGGACAGAGGAGCCTGGTGGGCTACAGTCCGTGGGATCACAAAGGGTTGACTATGACTGAGCATGCACCAGGGCTGCTAGGGTGGGAACAGGAGCCTTAGATTTCTGCTGCCTTAGAATTTTGGCCAGGAGGGCAAAGGCATGGAGAGAGGGGGCCCAGCTGTGGCTGGGGCAGGTGGCATCTGCTGGCATGATCACTGGTCTAGAAGACAGCAGCTGTAACTGAAGGGGGCAGAGAGGGCAGAACCTCTGTGGACAGCATGGCCAAGAAGGGGAGTGTGGCCCCTCTGAGGCGTAGGCTCTGACAGAAGGAATGAGGGAGAGTTGAGTAGGGACAGGGCACGTCCCAGTGTCTGTGTCTATGCGTGTGTAGAACTGTTTGTCTCTGGGAGTGGTAACAAATGTGTGTGTCTGAAGTCTATTTATGCACACTGCACATGTGTGATTGTGTGAGAGTGTGTACCTTGTTTTAGAGATGGATGTATCTATGGGGGTAAGGGGACCCCACTGGGCCCGTTGTGTGTGTATGTATTGGGACATTTTTGTGTGACTGAGTTAGTCGTGTGTGTGTGTGTGTGTGGTGTGTGTATGCCTGGGACAAGGGATGAGTTCTATAAACTTGGGATGGAGCCATTCAGAGCTTACATAATAGTAGACTTGTGAACGGGAGAGTCAGGTTCAAATCCCAGCTTTGCCACATTTCAGCTGTGTGTCTCAAGAATCTCTCCTCCTTTCCAAGCCTCAGTTTCCTCATCTATAGAACAGGCATTGTTACCCTCACTGCCTCCCAGGGTGGACCTACAGACCACTTTGGGAGGATACCCAAAAAACCTGATGGGTAACTCAGTTCCCTCTAGGGAGAGGAAATGAGAAAAGAATTCCCATTCTCTGTGCTCTTGGAATTTCTTACCATGAGCATGTATAATTTTTGTGGTGGAGATGTTAGGAAACCTTTACCACCTTTATCAGTCCAGCTGGGGAGACGCTTATAGATGACCACCATGGGTACGGCTAGGTATGAGGTTGTTTGCTAGGGTCACATCCTCAGGCCAGGCAAGCTCTCTGTGGCCTCCTTCTCCCTAGGAACCTGCTAAGGATGTCACTGCCTAACTTGGAGAAGACAGGAATGCTGCTTCCAGGAAGCCTCCTGGCTTGCTTTCTTGGCCAAGAAGAATCAGGCTCAGCCGGGGCCCAGAGAAACGGGACAAAAATCACCTGCGGAAACAGACTTAAGGGTTCCCAAGCTTAAGCAACTTGCCTTTCACAATGGAAAGTCAAGTTATTAAATGGAAACTTGCCTTTCACAGTGCCTGTTTTGCTTTCCTTTCTTTTCACTGCTTTAGATTCCGCTCAGCCTGGCAAGGAATCTCAAAAAGTTATTTTAAATCAGAGGTTATCTCTGGGGAAGGAAAGAGAAATATTTCTCTTTTCCTTTGTACTTTTAAAACTCAAGTTTAAATTTTTGAACTGTATGCTTTCTTCCTCTTTGTGCTCCAGCCTCCTCCCCCGCTGGTATTAGGAAATCTCTGGCCAAAGAGCCTGCCCATTGGAGGTTTTTCTTATTTGATCCTCAGTGTGTGAAGAAAGAAACAAAAACTGCAGTCATTGCCATATAATTTTTAGAAGTACTAAAATGCTGCCTTCTAAAACTTAATCTTTTTTGCATTACATATTAAAAAAAAATTTTTTTAACAGGCAAATTTTTTTTACATTGGCAAGGAGTCAGACATGGCTTAGCAACTGAACAACAACAACACTGACATAATTTGACTTTCAAAAGGTACAAAAGAATAAACAGTGAAACACTTTTCTTTCATTCCCGTATCCTAGTTTCCTGCCCTAGAGGCCACCCCTGTTACTAGTTCCTCATGCAGCCCTCCAGGACATCTCTGCACATATAAGCAGATACTTGCCGGTCTTTCCCCTCCTTCTCCTCCTTAATGCTGTGGTTTCCTACAGACTCTGTTCTGTTTCTCCCTAGATCTGCAGAGCAAGAGGTGAGCATCAGGTGAATAAACACTTCATCTGCTGCTTCCCATCACTCGCCATCACTGGTATTACCACCTAAACCGTCTCTTCCCCTCCTCCCCCTCCTGCCCCCATCCATGGGAAAATTATCTTCCACAAAACAGGTCCCTGGTGCCAAAAATGTTGGGGACTGCTGGCCTATAGAATCTGGTCATTTTCATATATACAGTACTGTTGCTGGAAGGGGGTTTCCCTGCCTGCAACAAATGGTGACTCTGCTGCAACTCTTCTTTGTTGTGACTGACATCCTGACCACTTGGGTACTCAGGGACCAGCTTGCCTGCTGATGGACCAGACCCATCAGCTGCAACTGGGAACCTCTTGTCCCTGTTCTCCTCCTGATGCAAACAACAGGCTAGAGTGCCCCAACTGGGTAAGGAGCAAGAGACTTTACTGACCTCTCTCCCCTTCCCTCTTTCTTTCCTCTCCTTAATGTTTCCTATCCTATCCCTTTTTTCCTAGTCCCCCGGTCCTGGATGCAGGAATCTTGTCGAAGGGCCTCAGGCTGAGCTGAGGATTGGAGGCTGATCACCTCCTCTTGGCAGAGAACTCGAATTCTGGTTCTGGTCTGGTTTCTGGTTTAAATTCTGGTTCCAGTCTGGTCTGACCTGGTTTCTGGTAGGGCCGAGTCCTAGTCCTCCCTTCTCTGAGGGCCAAGGCTAAAGTCCAGTGAACACCTGGGTATCTGCAGGTGGCAGGAGACGTCTGTAAGGCCACCCCTTTTGCCCGCCTCTCCCGCCTCCTACCCCCTTTTCTTTCAACCTGGCTTCCTTTCCTCTCTGAAATTTTTGAAGACCTGAGACATTTTCATTTACCCTGTTAGTACTTGGAGCTTAAGTTCTGTGTCTCTATAGGATGTTTTCTGAGAAACTGTTATCTTGTATTTAAGGGAGTGTCTGATTAGGACTGCCAGGTCTATGTGTGTGGTTTATACTCTGCATTCTGTGTTGTGATTTATGATGGCCGTTTTGCTCTCTGTGGCCACCATTTAGTTTAGACCTGCTGCCATTGTGTTAGAACTTGATTTTCTTTCCCTGTGCCTTGAGACCGGGGCTCTCAGGAACACTTATCTAGACCATCTCTAACTCTTGAGACTGAAGAAAAACAGGAAGAAACCCTTAAATTTTTTATTTATTCCAATTTTATTTATAAACTAGTAATTTTTATATTGTAATATCTAATTCATGACTAAGTTTAGAAAATGAAGCTAGATCTTGCATTGTGTCTGTCTGAATATGTGTGTGTCTCGGTATGTCTTTGCCTCTGGATAATATTTTTGAGATTAATTTGTAAATGAGCTCTATTTAATTGGCTTAAAGAAAAGCAAATGCTTACAAATCAAACAATTCTAAATTAAGCTAAATGAATTCAGGATCATGTGAACTGGGACACATTCAGTATGAAATTAATACTTGGTAACATAGACATGTCTTTAGAACTGTCTGGAAAATGTGTAGTTTCCTCAGTTCTGTCTCACCACAACAAAGATTTGAAACGGTGGACTAGTGTTACAGCTCGGTTACAGCTCAGAGTTTTATCCAGTAAACAAAGGATAGTACACCCTCAAGGGGTGAGAGCAGGCTAGCCCCAAAGCAGAGGCCCCAACCCCGTCTTGGCTCCTTCTTTTTATACATTTTGTCTCCTCTCCCCTGAGTCTGCTCTATGTAAATTAAGGCTAACCAGGAAGGAGGCATGTTTGTTTCACCTTAGGTTCTCACTCTGGACCGTGGATTTTCCTTTGTTCCCTTTTCCTGGCCTTTCCCCCTTTGTCTTTTAGCTACCACCATTTGGACTCCTTTTTCCTATTCTAACTACCTAATAGACCATCAGCAAGTATAATACTTCTATTGTATCTAGGTTTACTAGAGGTCAAATAAGACTCTATTCTGTTACAAATTTGTCAACCAGAAATGTACCTCATTGTGGAAAATACTTTAGGGAAAAAAATGGACATGAGTTTGAGTAAACTCCAGGAGTTGGTGATGGACAGGGAAGCCTGGCGTACTGTAGTCCCAGGGGTCGCAGAGTCAGACATGACTGAGCAACTGAACTGAACTGAATTGAAGATGTGTTTTCAGTAAAAGTTATGAAAAAAAAATACTGAAAAAAGTTATGCATGATCAGGATTTTCTAAAATTGGATTACAATTAGTTGGATAAATGGATTTTGTTAGGAATGACACAGCGAAAGGAAAACTGGTTAGAGCCAACTAGGTCCAAGATTGCAGAGTTTACATTCACTAGACCTTGAACCTCAGTATATATGCACTTTGACATATCAGCAAGCTAAGTGCTACACCCACCAGCATTGGCTACATCTGACTGAATGTTCTAAACATTTTTGACTGATTATTTTTGACAAAACTTCCTAAATCAAATTCTCTTGAAGTTCTTTGGACCTCTAGCTAACTTTGGGATGCTTCAGAGGGCCCCCAGAACACCCCAAAGAGAGATATTAAACTAATTGTGTTTGTTTGGTTGGATAAATTACATGGAAAATATTATCAAATGAATAATAAATCCTCTCCGGTTATATTGTATGGTTGCTGCTGCGGCTGCGGCTAAATAGCTTCAGTCGTGTCCAACTCTGTGCAACCCCATAGATGGCAGCCTACCAGGCTCCCCCGTCCCTGGGATTCTCCAGGCAAGAACACTGAAGTGGGTTGCCATTTCCTTCTCCAATGCATGAAAGTGGAAAGTGAAAGTGTAGTCGTTCGGTTGTGTCTGACTCTGTGCGAACCCATGGACTGCAGCCTACCACACTCCTCCGCCCATGGGATTTTCTAGGCAAGAATACTGGAGTGGGTTGCTATTGCCTTCTCCGATATTGTATGGTAAATATTAGTAATTTATATATCCTAGAAATTATATGGAGTTCCTAACATTCTGATATGTCCTGGTATTCTAATGAGAAACCTGATGACTTCACAAAGGTTAACAAAAGGACTGAATGGGCCAGTGAATATGCTTATAACTTTTATCGTTTCTATCTAAAAAAATTACAGGCTTTCTTCTGTGTTTTCTAGGAGTAGGGAAAACCATCCCCTCAAACTAATTATGATAGTAATTTGGTAAAACTATATGTTATAAACAAATTGAAACAATTATATTTTCTCTCTATATGACTTCTCCAGAGATTGGAAACTCTTAGGTTTCCATTAACTTTATCAGATAAGTGAGGAAGGTTATCTCACTAATAGGTACAGAAATCACAAGGAATTTTTGAGAACTTGAAAAGGGAATTCACCTAGATTTGCTAGGCAAAATCTGTGTTAAGCCTTTGGCATGACTTTCCCAGCCCTGAAAGGTTTTATTTTAGAAGTTTAGTCTGAGATTCTATAAAAGTTTCAGCAAAGCAAAAAGTCTATGATCAATTATGGTTCTATAAATCATCAGGCCAAATTTATTGAGAGCAGACCTATTTTGCAAGCACACTAGCTTTAATTTGGTTATATTTGGTAAAAATGAGGGTAATTTTAGGGAGATTAAGATATTTCAATAAATGTTAAATCCCAGTTTATTAGTGGAGGTTTGTATCTACTAAGACTCATTTCCTGGATAGTTCTTTGCTATTATGCATTATTAATGTAAAATTTAATTGAATTATTAAAGAATATTCTAAGTTTGTTTCTGAGGCTTATCTCAGTAATCTATCTTTGGATGAATATCAGATGCCTCACGACCTGCAACCAAGACTGGAAAAAGACATAATTTAAGGGACTGTCTCCAACCCGGTTGGAAGGACATTTTCATCAGGTACTCTTAACTAGCTTATGCCCAGTGAAATTGGCTCAGACGGTAAAGCGTCTGTCTGTAATGCAGGAGACCCGGGTTCATTCCTTGCGTTGGGAAGATCCCTTGGAGAAGGAAATGGCAGCCCACTCCAGTATTCTTGCCTGGAAAATCCCATGGACCTCGGAGCCTGGTAGGTTACCATCCATGGGGTCGCAAAGAGTCGGACATGACTGAGCGACTTCACTTTGACTCTTAAATTAATTTCCACTTCCAAAAGCCTCTATACTGGACTACTCTATAGAGAAGACTGCTGACCTGAACTTACCTTAAAACAATGCTCAAACAGAGGAAACTGCACTATACTAGGATGAGAAGTGGAAAAGACAATGGCAACCCATTCCAGTACTCTTGCCTGGAAAAGCTCATGGATGGAGGAGCCTGGTAGGCTACAGTCCATGGGGTTGCAAAGAGTTGGACACAACTGATTGACTTCACTTTCACTTTTCACTTTCATGCATTGGAGAAGGAAATGGCAACCCACTCCAGTATTATCGCCTGGAGAATCCCAGGAACAGGCGAGCCTGGTGGGCTGCCGTCTATGGGGTCGCACAGAGTCGAACTCTACTGACATGACTTAGCAGCAGCAGCAGCATGAGAAGAAGATGACATCAGAAGTAGAAGACTTGCCCAAGATGCTGGACCTGATTCATATGATCATTTATAGTGTTTTCTTGACTTCTTGGACCTTTGCCTATAAATCAAATGTTTTTCTATCATAGGCATGATCCTATACTAGTTTAAGAAATCAGTCCAATTGCTGAGTTTGTGGCCAGTTTCTGGGTTACCTTGGTGAATTTCTCTACCCCAAGGCTCTAATTGGTTGGCCTTGAAAAAATTTACTTTGAAAGAAAAATTATAGCCATATTCAGGTCACTATTGATATTGCTAGATGAGATCCCCTCACCTGGCCAATTAATAATGCCTGCTCTGACCCTGGCCATAAATTTGAGTTTTCTTGCATTACTCAGGTTCGATCAGAGCAACAAGCAAAGTTTCAGCAAAGGAAAAAATCTCCCAGGATTATGGGATGGATTTGTATAGATAATACCAAGCTATGGTAATTTAGGTTTAGTCTCCTCTATGTTGGAAACAATTAAATCATACTAAGGATAATCAGTCTAATAGCACTAGGAAACTGGGCTATGTGTCTTGTAGACAATGCCAACATATAAATTCCCTGGAAGATAAAGATTTGTACAGAATAGACTAAGTCAGACCACCTGGAATATACTGGGCTACATTTAATGAAAGCTCTTAGGTGAAGTCTTACTTATGACTTTACTAATGCTGCTGGCTATGTTATTTGTATTGCCCCTGCTTTGCAAAATTGCTGTTTCTTACACTGCCAAATGTGTGACTGAGCCTCTGATAAAATAATATATAGTTCCATATGAGACCAATGATGGTAATAGTGTAACTCTAGATTTGGGAAGAAGCAACAAGAGGGAATGTTTTCATGGATCAAGAGGTTAGTAAGACAGGTGGTCCAGAGAAAACAGCCCACTGAGTGGCCTGTCAACAAAATATTTGCCAGACCTGAGAATGAACATTCTCAGCACTGTGGGATGAAATGGTCATGAAATACCACCCCCCTTCCCCCAAATCATGGTCAAGTTTAAGACCAAGAAAGGGCCCTGCCAACTGGAAACTGACATTTGCCATCTACCTCTGCAAAGATTAAATCATGGTCATGGGAGCTGCTGATCTTCAACACTGCTGAAAAGAGTTCAGGGTGGAAATCAGGAATGAGGCACTCTGTGCTCCGGGAAAAACTGGCAGAACAGTCCTTTAGATAGTTAAATCTTTTCAGGAGAAGATTTTATGAGTCCCAATTCTTGCATCTTCTCATACCTAGAGAAACACTGTCATCATTAATGGTGACATCTACTTTGGCTACTAAGGAGAATATTACAATTAAAAGTCAAAATAGAGTAGCTATGGTTCAGACATCCAAGGAAATAACTAGTTGACACTATGGATGTAATTTCAGACTAGTCCTTGTTTTGCGAAAAACTTGAGCTTTCTGAGTCGTGTCCGACTTGGATGCCACTAGACATTCTCAAAACAATGTCTGCTGGCAGCTAGTAACTGTAAGCTTACTTTTTATAAAACTAGGCAACTGGCTACAAGTCTCCCCAAAGTGCCAGGTCTAGACTGGGTTTCAGGCCTATTCCTCTGAAAAGAAATGAGATTTATTTTGTCTATTAAAATTCCAGTTGCCACTCCTCCAACTACTTTTAATTGGGTCTGCTATACCAAAATGGTAGAACGAGGGACTGAGATTTTAATCATACAGGACTCAGATCTAGAACTTGGAACTCAGAAATACTTCCAATTCAGTGTCTATTCTCCAAAATGAGGCAGTCCTATGCCTTGTTTTGACAGGAGGATATCAGAGTCATAGCTGCCCAGTTCCCTGAATTAAAACTGAGTAGGACTTCATGAGGCTCTGGAGTACAGACCCTTTCTGTGTTTCCCATTTCTTATTTGTAGGATATAGACTTCATTCAGCCTCCTTAACCTTCCCTGAGTTTCAAAGGGCAGATCCAAACAGTTGCTGATCAGAGAAGGGAGGGGATACAGACACAGAGGAGGAAATGGTGGTATAACCTTGGGACAAAATCCTGGTTCCTACTCAAGGAATATGCATAACGATATCTGAGTTCTTCTACAGGACTGGGGCCCCCACCCAGGTAGAGGATGGTAACTTTAGGCTGAGCACAAGATTCCTGGAGCACCTCCCTGTTGCCTCACTACCAAACCAATCAGAAGAAAGTTACACATATTGCAGCCCTCACCCCAGATTTTACCTTCTTTTTCTGAGGACCAGTGGTGACCTTCCTGTTAGGTCTCCTGTTTGGCCCCTGTCTGTTTCATCTCTTGACAGGGTCCAACAGTTTCAGACTAAATTGCTGTTACTCCAAGGATGGAAGCCTGTTTCAGATACAGAATACCTCAACTAAGATCAGGTAGAGAGAGAGAGAGACTTCTACTCTGCTAGGTAGGACTACTCCCAAGCACAGTAGGAAGAAGTTACAGAAGAAAGAAACCTCTGCCCCAATTCCCGAGGAGTATGTTGCATATGAATTCTCTCAGTGGGGAGTTGTTAGGGGAAGCGCACCAACTGAAACCGCCCACCCTGGCCATGCAGCCTGGTAACCATTTGCATGAGTTGCTTTATGACAGGAAGTCCTGGTAAGGAACACGGAACTAATAAGCCACCACCAACTGGAAGAGTTTGGGAAAGGTCAAAAGGAGATGCTGCATGTCTGACCACCTCCCAGAATCCTTCTCGCTGGCATCCATGTTGTCTGAGCAATGTGTGTGCCACCAGGAGTCAGAATGATTGGTCAGAGACAACCCGGAAACTAAGCCTGTCACCATAAAACCTGAGACTGGGAGGCACGTGACAGAGCTGTTCTCCTGGGTTCCCTTACTCTACTGCTCTGCCTGGGCGCCCCTTCCCAATAAAATCTCTTGCTTTGTCAGCACATGTGTCTCCCTGGACAATTCGCTTCTGAGTGTTAGACAAGAGAAAGTAGGAGAAAAGGGAACATTTCCTGCTTTCTGGCCCTGGAAGAGGTCCTCCTTCCAGCAACAGTACCATGTGTAAAACAGATAGCTAGTGGGAAGCTGCTGAATCACACAGGAGCATGTGCTCTATGGTGACCTAGGGGGTGGGGTGGGGTGGGTGGGTGGAAGGTTCCAGAGGGAGGGGATATGTGTATACTTATAGCGGATTCACGTTGTTGTATGGCAGAAACAAATACAACCTTCTAAAGCAACTATCCCTCTAAAAAAAAAAGAATCTGGTCATTTTATAGAAGTGTAAACTGAGGCTCAGAGAGCTCTGGAACCCCATCTTGCCTCAGTCTGGGGTTCATTCCTCAAGTTCGAGGGTGAAATTGGCAGGGTTAAACTGTCTCCACTAAGAGATATTATTTTAAATAAACTCACTGAGTGAAACAGAGCTTAGACATAGATTTACTTGTTTGTTTTAGGAACCCTTGGTTCTCAGAAGAAAGGAAATCAGAACTTCCCAAGTACACACTGGAAAAGAGCATTCGCCTTCCCTATGGGTCATCTGTAAGTCAATGCCTGCCCCATCACAGATCACTGCCTCTCCGACCAAAACGGGGCCACATCTATGGAGCCTCCTTCCAGCTCTGCCACAACAGCTGTGTGTCATTGGCTAGGTCACCTCTTTTCTCTGGGCCTCCAGGCTCCTCTCTACGCCTCACCAGCTGGAATTAGTTGTTGCTCCTCTGGGTTCTCACAACACACAGTTTACAACTATCCTTCCCCAGTCCCCACCACTTCCTCCTTTCGCTCTTAAATAATCTTTAATTAGTTGAGCACTTCTGATGTTCCAGGTCTGTGCCAAGGAGTCTTCATGTGCTGAAGTTTCAAAACAACACTGAGAAGAAGGAAGAAACTGGACTGACAAGGAAACTGAGGTTTAGAGGTCAAGGAACTACCCTTTGTTACAAAGCTAGTTAGCACTGGAGACAGAAATCACACCAGGCCAGCTCTGCCGACCAAAGAGTCCCTAATGTGACCCACCATTCCCTTGGGTGCTGATATTCAAGTGTAAGCTTAGACAGCCTCACATTTCCTAGACAAAGAGGCTGGGCCCAGAGAGGGAAAACAGATTGCCCAAAGACACACAACCTCTGGGACGAGCAGAAAAGGGAACATTTCCTACTGTCTTCTGTACATCTTGGAGAAGGAGATGGTGATCCACTGTAGTATTCTGGTCTGGAAAATCCCATGGACAGAAGAGCCTGATGGGTTCCAGTCCATAGGGTCGCAAACAGTCAGAATGACTGAACAACTAACACTTCTTTACTTGTGCACGTTTATCATGCATGGGGTGCTGGGGGTAGGGAGTTGGATAGAACACCTGCTGTGTACTCCCCAGTTGCTCACGGATCTTCTCATCCGTACAGTGGTCTAAGCCAGGCGTTCAGCCATATCTATGTGCCAGGCACTGTGGGGCTTATGTGTATCTTCTTCACAATGATGACCCATGAGGAAAGGCACTTAACCCATTTTACGGATGGGTGCACTGAGGCTTAGAGAAGTGATGACAAGACAGCCCTGGATCTGGAGCTCTGGCTCAGCCCAGCCTGTTGTCCTAATTATCCCACCCCTTTGCCTTCCAGGCTTGGGAATTCATATACGGTGAATGAATGGGGGGTGGGTAGATGTAGTATGATCCTTAATAACAGTTATTATTATCAATGAGGTGTTGTAACTAGATCACCCTCCTCCTCAGGCCTGGGCAAGAGGAGTGGGGGTTTGGGTGGAGGAGTCAGTACATTTCCTGGTCCTTCATTACCCAAGAGAAAGCAGCCAAGTTCCATCTTGAGACAGGAAGGTGACTCAGAAGTTTTTCTGGGACAAGTCCAACTTGAGATCCCAGGGCTGGCCCACCAGGCAGCTCTCAATCTCTCTCCCATAGAGCAGAGTGTGGAGAAAAAAGTCCCCAGGTGATTTCTTTGGCAGGGAGAAATGGGGATTTCAGCAACAGAGGATCAGAGAAAAATCTCACTCCTGGGAACTTTGGAGACCACAGAAGGGCAGTGATACATCCAAAATTCTGCAGAAAGTCAGAGGCTGAGGCCTGCCCCATACGGAACGCTGAACCACCTTGGAGAAGTCTGCAGTGTGTGAGGCTGGTGACATGAAGATGGACAAAGCCCAGGACCTTCCTGGAAGTGTTTGTAGCTCAATGGGGAATAGCATTACGACTGGGCAAAGACCTCGTGACATGTCTAGCAGGGCACAGGAACCATACCAAGGAAAGCTCTTGGGTGGGCACAGAAGGGTACATTTTGCCAGGTGGAGAAGGGAGGAAACATTCCAGAAGGGGAGAACAGCATGACCCAAAGCTCAGAGGTGAGATCTTCCCCAGGGGCTGTGAGAAGCAGTAGAATGAATGAGTCAAAAGCCTAGATTTTGGAATCAAAGTACTTAGGTTTGCCTCCTGACTCTGTCACTTTCTAGCTGTGGGCCTTAGCAAGCATCCAAACCTCTTTGTGCCTGCCTCTGTGTAAAATGGGGGAAAACAATAGTACCCACCTCAAAGGGTTTCTGTGAGGATTAAATAAATGCATTTACATAAAAGCGAGTGAGCTGCCTATTATCAACTTTTATGATTAATGCTGTAATTGGGCTCAGAGAGAATTTCAGCATGGTGATCCGGTGCTCTTTCCTCTGCATTTGCCTCGATCTTGCTCTCTGGAGCTCCGAGAAACCTGCTCATCACTTCACCCAGTGTTCAAGATCCCTGATGGGTGGCCTGGAAAGGGGGACAGGCCAGAAAAAGGCCTAGTGGAGCTTTTGGAAAGTCCCAGCTGTAGACTGGGATCCAACCCCAGGGGTCAGGACATAAGGAGGAGGGGGTTCTCTGGGGAGGTGGGAGTATAGGAAGGGGGTCTGCTCCAGATGGAGCACAGAAACATGCCCCCACCCTGAGCAGGGGCCCTCTTGCGTAAGGGCTCCAGAAAACTCATGGGACTGGTCAGCTTTAGAGGGAGGTCACCGAGTTATGGACTTTTGTAAACGCAGAAAGAATTTGCCTGGACCTCCCATGCAGGGACATGGAATGCCCCTGGGGTGGGGAAGAGAGGGAAGGGCATAGCAGTGCTGGGGCTTCCTTCAGCAGCTCAGCCCCCTCCTCTGGTCTGGGGCAGGCAGGAGACCTCCAGAGCCGGCAGCCAGCCTCTACCAGCAGGGTGGGTACAGAGCCCTAAGAGGCAGTTGCCTTCCCAAGGTGACTCCAGGGTCAACGGAAGAGCCCCACCTGAGCCAGTGTCTTTGAGAAACAAGACGTGCTCAGGACTTCTGGGGTGTGGGTGTGTCATATGGACACACAGGAAATAGGACTTGAGTAGATGGGACTCTCTAGGGATACCTTGGGGGTCCTTGCCACTCAGGAACAGCACCTCTTTGTTTCCTGTGCCAGGCACCCTGCCATCTTTGTGATTCAGCTTCTCTCTGGGTCTCGGAGTCTTTTTCTGCGGCGGCTCAGTCTCCCCAGGCTTCCCAGCTGGCTCAGTTGGTAAAGAATCTGGCTGCAATGCAAGAGACCCAGGTTCAATCCCTGGGTCGGGAATATCCCCTGGAGAAGGGAATGGCAACCCCCTCCAGTATTTATGCCTGGGAATTTTCAGGGACAGAGGACTGGCGGGCTACAGTCCATGGGGTCCCCAGGAGTCAGACACGCCTGAAGCGGCTAGAGAGAGAACCTTACTCAGTCTTCTCAGGGCAGCCATGGCGCCCCATCCTCACATCCCTCACAGAGTGTGGCTCCTGCTCGCTTCTTTCCCATAGAAGGTCTTGGCTTCCATGTCCCTCTCTTCACATCAGAAGCACAGTGGGGCACAGAGGGGCTGAAACCCATCGCTCCCCTCCCCCCACTGTCTGAGAGAGGTGCTTGCCAACAATCATCTTTTCAACTGAGAGGTGATTTAACATCTAATTGCATTATTTGTTATAAAATAAATAAATCTTAGATTTGTTTTTGAATCAGTATGACATGTTATCTTAGTCAGCTGGGCTGCTATTACAAAATAATGTGACCTGGGTGGCTTACCGACAACCGAAATTTACTTCTTACAGTTTTAGAGGCTGCAAGTCCAAGACCACGGTGCCAGCACGGTCAGGTTCTGCTCAGTAGCCTCTTCTGGGCTGTAGACTGCTGACTTCTCGTTGTATCTTCACAAGGTGGAAAGAGGGAGTGACCTGAGCTTTCAGGCTTCTCATTAAGGACACTCATCCCATTCATGAGGGCTCCACCCACAGGACCCAAGTTCCTCCCTAAGACCCCACCTCCAACATCACACTGGGGGTTAGATTTCAGCCTATGAATTTTGGGGGGACACCAACATTCAGTCCATAACACATACATGTGGTATAATAGTAAAAACAAACCTCCCTCCCCTCCCCTGACCCCTGGTTACCTTTCCCAGAGGTAACTACTCTTGCCCGTTTCTTCAACAACAATTTTTATGTTGATCTTTGATTTTTATGTTTGATCTTTGAGAGTTATGTGGGACACGACTGAGCAACTGAACTGAACTGAACAGAGATGCTGATGAAAAGTGCCAAGAGAAAGCAATAGGAAAGCAGGACCATGAAATTCCCAGAAAACCTACTTTAGAGGGAAGAGTCTTTTTTTTTTTTTTCTGGGCCACTTTCCCTTCTAAGGGCTTCCCTTGTGGTTCAACTGGTAAAGAATCTGCCTGTGATTTGGGAGACCTGGGTTCAATCCCCAGGTTGGGAAGATTCCCCTGGAGAAGGGAAAGGCTACCCACTCCAGTATTCTGGCCTGGAGAATTTCATGGACTGTATAGTCCATGGGGTCTCAAAGAGCAGGACACGACACGACTTTCACTTTCACATTCCCTTCTAGACAATGGTAAACGCCCCCTTTCCTGCCTCCCATTTGGACCTCTCTCTTGGTGTAAGAATTTGGCTGTGATACTACTGTGTGGGTTTTAAAATCTAATGGGACAGGCTATTCCTGCATTCCAGAGCATGCCTGGGGCGGGTCTGAGGAAGTCACCATTGGTTCTAAATTTAAGCCCTGGTTTCAACAGTTGCTGCCTTAGTGGTGTGCTCAGTCGTTCAGGCTGAGCCAGGCTCCTCTGTCCATGGAATTTTCCAGGGAAGAATACTGGAGTGGGTTGCCATTTCCTTCTTCAGGGGATCTTCCCAACCCAAGGATTGAACCCAACTCTTTTGTGTCTCCTGCCTTGGCAGGTGGATTCTTTACCACTGAGCCACTAGGGAAGTCCGCCTTAGTGATAGGTTACTAGTTTTTTGCACATCTTTCCAGAAAGATTCAAAGATTCTAAGCATATATGTACTTGAAAGTCCCAGTTCTCTTTTTCCTACAAATAGTATACTGGACATGTGATTTAGGTCACCACTTTAACATTGTACTAGTGTGGTAGCCAGTGCAATGAGTCAAGAAATAAAAGCCATAAGAATTAGGGGGGAAAAAAAGAATTAGAAAGAAAAAATAATCATTATTCATATGACATGACTGAGTATAGAGAACTTTCTAAAAGAATCTATAGACTAGCTATTGGACTGATAAGTGAATTTAGCATGGTCACTGCTGCTGCTACTGCTGCCAAGTCACTTCAGTCGTGTCTGACTCTGTGCAACCCCATAGACGGCAGCCCACTGGGCTCCCCCGTCCCTGGGACTCTCCAGGCAAGAATACTGGAGTTGGGCTGCCATTTCCTTCTCCAATGCATGAAGGTGAAAAGTGAAAGTGAAGTCTCTCAGTCGTGTCCGACCCTTCGAGACCCCATGGACTGCAGCCTACCAGGCTCCTCCGTCCACTGCATCCAAGGTCAAAAGTCAAGTTAATTATATTTCTATAAACAAGCAACATACAAATAGATACTTGAAGATGAGACAATCATGAAAATTTAACATATTATACAGTACTATAAATTAAAACCTAGAAATAAATCTAATGAAAGTTGCACAAAGCCTCAACATTGAAAACTGCAAAATATTTTTGAAAAAATTTGAAAGAGAGCCTAAATGAATGGAGGAATATACTATGAACAGAGATTGAAAGACTCAGGATTATAGAGTCTGCTTCTCATTTCTTCACTCTGATTGATAGGTTTAAGGCAATTCCAGTCAAAAATCCCAGATTTTCTTTTTTGCCTATATATAGAATGTCTTCATTCTTGAAAGAAAAATCCGTTTGAAATATTTAAGAATGTAGTATCATCACTAAGTATAACTTCCCCTCACTGAAAGAATACGTTGCTTAAAATTTTTTTCATGTAGCATGTAGCAAACATCTATGTATCTAATGGGCGGGCTTCCTAGGTGGCTCAATAGTAAAGAATCCTCCTGCCAATGCAGGAAACACAGGTTTGATCCCTGGGATGGGAAGATATCCTGGAGTAGGAAATGGTAACCTACTCCAGTATTCTTGCCTGGGAAATCCCAGGGACAAGGGAGCCTGGCAGGCTGCAGTCCATGGGGTCTCAAAGAGTCAGACACAACTGAGCGAGTGAGCATCACATATATATATAATACAGGAAGAAGTCTTTACATGTAGATGGAAAGGAGATACTTTTTTTTCTGTTTGAAAGCTAGATTTCCCCCAGCTTTAATATAGCCTTAGAAACACAGTAGGGCTTCCCTGGTGGCTCAGAAGGTAAAGTGTCTGCCTGCAATGTGGGAGACCTGGGTGCAATCCCTGGGTCAGGAAGATCCTCTGGAGAAGGAAATGGCAACTCACTCCAGCACTCTTGCCTGGAAAATTCCCTGGACAGAGTAGCCTTGTAAGCTGTAGTCCATGGGGTTGCAAAGAGTCGGACACGACTGAGCGACTTCACTTCACTTAGAAACACAGTACTGCAGGTCTGTTACACAATTCATTACATGTGTCACTCAGTGAGTATAACTTGCTTTCACTGAAAGAACACTTCCTAAAATTTCTTTCATGTAGTTTGTAAGAAACATCTCTCTAAATCTAATGTGGGAACATGTCTTTTCCTGCGGACATAAAAGAGGATACATCCTGTCCCTATTTGAAAGCTAGGCTTTTTCCACCTTCAAAGTAGCTTTTAGAACACCAGTGCTCTTAAGAGGGAGAGGATACATATAAACATATATATATATATATATATATNAATATATATATATATATATATATATATATATATATATATATATATATAAATTATAGCTGATTCTCACTGTATGGCAGAAAGCAGCACATTATAAAGAAATGATCTCCTCCAATTAAAAAATAAATTTAAAAAACACCAGTGCTACAGGTTTGTTATACAATTCACTGCAAGCTTAACTCAATGACTGTAACTTCCTTTCACTGAAAGAATACTGTGCCTAAAATTTCCTCCACATTGATGCTTTTGAGTTGTGATGCTGGAGAAGACCCTTCAGAGTCCCTTGGATAACAAGGAGATCAAACCAATCAATCCTAAAAGAAATCAGCTCTGAATATTCACTGGAAGGACTGATGCTGAAGCTGAAACTCCAATACTTTGGCCACCTGATGCAAAGAGCTGACTCGTTAGGAAAGACCCTGATGCTGGAAAGATTGAAGGGGGACAGCACAGGATGAGACGGTTGGGTAGCATCACTGACTCAATGGACATGGGTCTAAGCAAACTTCAGGAGATGGTGAAGGACAGGGTAGACTGACATCTGCAGTTCAAGGGGTCACAAAGAGTCAGACACAACTAAGCAACTGAACAACAACAAGCTTGTGAGAAACATTCTGTATACATTTAATGTGGGAAAAATCTTCACAAGGATACAGAAAATACCTCCTTTTCCTGTTTGAAAGGGAGGCTTTTCACAGCTTTATGGTAACCTTGGAAACAATAGTGCTACAGGCTGTTGCAGTCCATGGAGTCGCAAAGAGCCGGACAGGACTGAGTGACTGAACTGAACTGAACAGGCTTGTTACACAATTCACTACATGCGTGACTTACTGAATGTATATATAAAAAAGAACAGAGTGTCATGATGTCTACAATTCACTTGCAAAGCATTATTTTTTGTTTTTTTTTTTTTTACATTATTATAAAAATGTTTTTTCATAATCATTTGAAACATTTTCTTCTCTAAATATTTGATAATAAATTTATTTTTAAATTAAAAATATATTGAAGTGTAATTGACATACACCATTATATTTCAGGTGGAGAGCTTAATGATTCGATATTTGTATATACTTGTGAAATGAGCACCATAATAAATCTAGTTAACATCTGTCACCATGTTTTAGTTATAATTTTTGGTGACTGTGTAGAGAACTCTTAAGGTGACTCGGCAACTTTCAGAGGTACAATACAGTGTTATTAACTATAGTCATCATGCTGTACATTGCATCCCCATGGCTTCTTTATTTTATAAGTGGTTTGACTCCCTTTGTCCACTTTGCCCAGGCTCAGCCGTAAAGAAGCCGTCTACAGTGGGAGGGCACAGGCAACCCACTCCAGTATTCTGGCCTGGAGGATCCCACAGACAGAGGAGCCTGGTGGGCTAGAGTCTATAGGGTCACAAAGGGTCGGGGGCACACACGCTCCCATTTTGCCCACCCCCGCTTCCCATGTCTGGCAATCAGGCAACCACCAACATGTTCTTTGTATTCATAAACTTGATTTTTATTTTTAATTCAACATGTGACATTAAACAGTATTTGTTTTTCTCTGTCTGACTTACTTCATTTATTTCACTCAGGATTATAGAATCTATTTCTCATTTCTTCAAACTGATTGATAGGTTTAAGGCAATTCCAGTCAGACATCCCTAGAATGTCTTTATTCTTGAAAGAAAAATACGTATGAAATATTTAAGAATGTAATATCATCACTGAGTATATCTTCTTCTCACTGAAAGAACACACTGCCTAAAATTTCTTTCATATAGTGTGTAACAAACATCTATGTATCTAACGTGGGGGCTTCCTAGGTGGCTCAGCGGTCAAGAATCCTCCTGCCAAGGCAGGAGACGTGGGCTCAATCCTCCTTGGGCAGTGGGGGTAGGGGGCATTCATGTTTCTGCAAGTAGCAAGATTTCATTCTTCTTATGATTGGCTTGTTTGTTTGTTTTTGGTTTTGGCCACACGGCATCTCAGGGTCTTAGATCCCCAACCAGGGGGCCAGGGATTGAACCCATGACCCTGCAGTGGAAGCTCAGAGTGTTAACCACTGGACTTCCAGGGAAGTCCCTGTAATGTGATTTGAAAACAAAGATCATAATGCCTCAAGCTTCGCTTTTCTTTCTCAAGTTTGCTTTGGCTGTTTGAGGTCTTTTGTAATCCCATACAAATTTTAGGATCACTTGTTCCCAGGATAGTTTTTATTACATGCAGATTCTAAAACTTCTTTGGAGAGGCGGAAGATATAATGGCCGAAGCAGCCTTGAAAAAGGAAAGCAAAGCTGAATGACTCACCCATCCGATTCAAGACTTACTAAAGGTACTGTGCTTAAAAAACAAAATAACCCCCCAAATGTGTTATATACATCAATCATCCAAATGGAAAAAAAAAGGAATATTGACCTCATATCTCAAATTATATATATAAAATCAATTTCAGATTGATTGTTGATCTAAATTAGAGAGGTAAAACAATAGCTACTTTAGAAAAAATAAGAATATAGCTTTATGAGTAAGATGATCTCTTAATTGGGGACATCAAAAAAACACTAACCATATGAAAAAAATTATTAAATTAGACCACATTAAAGCAAAAATTTGTGTTCATCAAAAGACACTGTTAAGGAAGTGAAAAATCATGTCAGAGAGTGGTATTAAAAAAACCCCTCATCCAGAATATATTGGGTTGGCCCCAAACTTCATCCTGTGTTTTCGTAACATCTTATGGAAAAACTTGAACTAACTTTTGGGCCAACTCAATATAAGGAACTCCCACAAAAATCAGTAAGAAAATTACAGACTACTTAGAGGGGAAGAGGGGCAAAATTATTTGAACCAGCATTTCACACAGAGAATTTCCAAATGGTCAAAGAGACAAAACAGCCAAACTTGAAATGGGGTTCAACTTCACTAATCATCAGAGGCATGCAGACCAAAGCCACTGCGGTCGCTACTATGTACTCACAAAAATGGCTAAAAAGAAAACGACAGCCAGTGCCAAGTGTCAGCTGGGACGTAAAGCAACCAGAAATCTCATCACTGCTGACGGAGATGTAAATCTATGGAAGCTCTGGGAAAATTCTGTGGCAGAATTTACCAAAGCACAATATATGCACACTACGATCCAGAAATCCTACTCTCAAACATGCACCTAAGAGAAATGTTTACTTATAGCCATCAAATGATGTTCAAGAATGCCCATACCTGCAGTATTTATAATATCTCCAAGCTGGAAGCTACCCAAATGTTTATTAATAGTAGAAGGAATAAAGAAATTACATATTCTTTTTGTTGTTTTTGCAGGGTCTTTCTATTTCACTTATAAGTGTAGAATTCAATAATTTGTAGTAAAAGCACAAAGCTGTGCAACTGTCACCACAATTAAATTTTAGCACATTCCATTATTCCAGAAAGATCCCTCCTGCTTATTTGCAATTACTCCCCTTTCCCCAGCCCCAGTCAACTACTAAATCTAATTGCTGTCTTTATAGATAGGTCTTTTCTGGACATCCCACATACTGGGAACCATCCAGTGGCCCTTCATGCCTGGCTGCTTTCACTTAATACAATGCTTGTGAGGTTCATCCAGGTTTTAACAAATATTAGTACTTCATTCCTTTTTGTGACTGAATGTATACCATTGTGTCTGTAAAATACACCATGTTCATTCATCCATGAGTGGACATTTGGGTTGCTTTCAGTTTCTGGCTATCATGAAGAATTCTGCTCTGAATATTCTTATTTAAGCTTTGTGTGGACGGACATATATTTTCCTTTCTCTTGGGTAAATGTTCCGAATTGTTGATTCATACAGAAAAACACATATATTTAACTTCTTAAGAAACTGCCAAACTGTTTTGTAAACTGAATGTACCATTTTACATTTCCTCCAAATTATTGAGGACTCTAGTTTCATCCTTGCTATCACTTGTCATTATCTGTCTTTTTTTATTTTCATCATTCTTGTGGTATGAAGTAGTATCTCATTGCGGCTTACATTTCTCTAATGACTGATGATATTGAACACCTTGTTGTTGTTGCTTAGTCACTAAGCTGTGTCTGACTCTCTTTCGACCCATGGACTGTAGCCTGCCATGTTCCTCTGTCCATGGGATTTCCCAGGCAAAAATATTGAAGTGAGTTGCCATTTCCTTCTCCGGGGAATCTTCCTAACTCAGGAACCCAAGTCTCCTGCCTGGGCAGGTGGATTCTCTACCAATGAGCCACTGGGTAAGCCCCACTGAACATCTTAATATGTGCTTATTGGATGCTCATATAGCTTTTTTAATGAAATATCTGTTCAGTTGCTGTGCCAATTTTTTAAAATTGGATTACTTGTGTTCTTGAGTGGTATTCTATAAAGTGTTCTTTATATTTTGGATACACATCTTCAAGCAGATGTATAATTTGCCAATATTTTCTTCCAGTGATTAGATTTTCTTCATGGTGACTCAGTTGTACATTTTGATGAAATTCAATTAATTTTTAATTTTGTGGATTGGGCTTTTGCTGTTGTATCTAAGAAACTGTTACCACCCCTCCCGAGGAGAGCCCCAACAAGGATTCTCCTTCCCCATGTTTCTTGTACCAACAGAAGCAAAGGGATGTTTTAGGCTTTGATCAAATCAAAGAAGGGACAGGTGTAAGCCCTGACTCTAGAGGACACAGCTGCCTTTCCCACTGAAGGGCTGTGGGCGGGGCTGCCTTATAGGGTTCTTGTCAGGTGCGGAGGCGGACGGTTTTTACGTTCTTACGGGTCTGGCACAGGAGTGTTGCTCACGCTCCGGATTGCAGTGCCAGGTGAAGGGTCTATGCACATGCCTCTCCTCTACCATCTTGAATTGAAGTGTCCTGCTCACGCTTTTCATACAGCCCTGCCAAGCTGGAGGTGTTGGGCACAGCCATTCTGTGGTGGAAACTCTAGTCCTTTGTGTTAAGGGCAAGACCATTTACAGGCAAGTGGAAACTAAATTAAGCACAAAAGAAATGAGATCTTATCACCTAAATTCTCTTATTTTTCCCTGGGACCCCAGTGGATTTTGCTGGTGACAAAACATTTGCCTAACCCAAGGTCACCAAGATTTTGTCCTAAGGGTTTTATAATTCTAACTCTACCTTTAGGTCTCATTCATTTTGAGTTAAATTTTGTGAATGGTGTGATGTAGGGAGTCCAGCTTCATTCCTTTTTTGTGTAGGTAGCCAGTTGCCTCTTGGCTCCTTGGTTGTAAACCATCTGATTGTAAATGTCAGAGTTTATTTCTGGGCTCTCACTTGTGTGTCATTGATCTGTGTGTCTATCCTTACTCAGTTCCACACTCTCTTTATTGCTGTAGCAAGTTTTGAAATTGGAAGGTTATGTCCTCTAACTTTGTTTTTCTTTTCAAGATTGTTTTTGTTATTCTAGGCCCTTTGCCTTTCAATATAAACTTTAGAAGCAGCTATAGCCAATCTGTGTGGAAAGGAAACAGACTTGCTTGAATTTTGATAAGGATTGAGTTAGATCTATTGATCAAATAGATGAGAATTTCCCGTAAATAATGAGCCTTCCAATCCATAGACGTAGAATATCTCTCTATTTAGATTTCTACTCCTCTTGGCAAAGATATAATTTTCACTTTTGAAGTCTTGCACTGTATTTGTTAAAATTTATTCTGACATATTTTATTCTTTTGATACTGTTGTGAATGGAATTGTTCATTTGTGGGTTGTTCATAAGCATATGGAAATGCAGGTGATTTTCGTATATTGATCTTCCACGCTGCAGTCAACAGGATTACTACTGTTTCTGCTACAGTTTTGTAGTTTTATTTGTTTTGGGTGTTTTTGTAATCCCCTAAGAATTTTTTGTATATATGATTATGTTTACTTCTTCCCTTCCAGTATGAGTGCCTCTTATTTCTCTTTGTTGCTTAATTTCTTGACAAGAAATATCCTTGTCTTGTTCCAAATCTCAGGGGGAAGGCATTCGATTTTTCACCATTAAGTGTGTGTTGGCTGTGGGTTTTTCATGGTTGCCCTTTATCAGACTGAGGAAGTTCCCTTCCGTTTTTAGTTTGTTGAGTAATTTTTTGTTATTAAAGGGTGTGGAATGTTGTCAAAATCCTTTTCTGGATCTATTGAGATGATTATGTGGTTTTTGTTCTTTATTCTGTTAATATGGCATATTGCATTGATTGCTTTTGTATGTTAAACTAACCACGTATCCCTGACGTAAATTCCACTTGATCATGGTTAACTCTTTTTGTGTTTTGCTGAATTTGGTTTGCTAATTTTTTTTCATGTTGGGATTTTTTTGCGTTTAGATTCATAAGGGATGTTGGTTTTCTTAGTTTTACATATTCCTTAATTTTTTGGGTGTGCTCTATTTTTCCAGTTTTAGTATCAGAGTAATATTGGCTTCTGGCTTCCCAGGTAACTTGGTGGTAAAGAATGCACCTGCAAAGCCAGAGGCTGAGGAGACGTGAGTTCGATCCCTGGGTTGGGAGGATCCCCTGGAGGAGGGAATGGCCGCCCACTCCAATATTCTTGCCTGCATAATCCCATGGACAGAGGAGCCTGGCAGGCTACACTTCATGGGGTCACAATGAGATCTGAGCACGCACAAACACAATACTGGCTTCACTTTGTTACTGACCCAGGTACTTGAACTCTTCAATCAGTGGAAATTGGTAAGAGGCCAGATGAGAAATGCAGGCAAGGATTTATAGGCTGTAGCACAAGGGAGTGAAAACAAGGAACAAGTGTCCTTGCCTGCTGTCTGAGGAGGGCGGGCTGATTCCTTAATGAGGTGAGGGTAGTGGGGTGATCAGGGGTCATCAGGGATGGCTTAGGTGTGCTCTCTTGGTGGTGCTGTGTGCAGGGGTCATGTGCAGTGCCCTGCTTTTGCTCCTGGCACCTCAGAAATGGCAGTTGGTTTTTGGCTTTCTTGTATCTTATACATAATTTGCCCTACTTGCACATGCATGCAGTTATTTTTAGCCCCTTCTTGTTTCTTGGTATTCTGTTGCTCCAGGAGGCATTTGTCCAGGTGCAAGCACTCCAGGGAAGGGCCCCAGATTCCAGGTCCCAAGTCCCGGACTATCTCAATAAAATAAATTGGGAAGTATTCCCTTCTATTTTTGGAAAATTTGAGGACTGGTGTTCAATCTTCCTTAAACTTTTGTCAGAATTCACCAGTGAAGCTACCTGGGCCAGACCTCTTCTTTGTGGGAAACTTTTTGATTACTAATCCAGTCTTTTGGCTTGTTGTTATTTATCTATTTAGACTTTCTATTTCTTTCTTAGTCAGTTTTGGTAGTTTGTGTCTTTCTAGGAATTTGCCCGTTTCATCTAGGTTATCTGATTTATTGTCATACAATTGCTGACTGTGTTTTCTAGGTAGGAGTATCTCCTGTTTCATTCTTGATTTTGTTAATTTACGTCTTCTCTTTTCTCCTTGGTCAGTCTGGCTAAAGGTTTGTCACTTTTGTTAATACTTTCAAAGAACCAACCTTTGGTTTCATTGATTTTCTCGGTTGTTTTTCTATTTATTTCCTCTTCAATCTATGTTATTTCATTCCTGCAGCTTGCTTTGGATTTAGTTTTCTCTTTTTTAAAATTAGTTCCTCATGATGTAAGTTTAGGTTATTGACGAGATCGTTCTCCATTTTAAAAATAGGCATTTACAGCTTTAAATTTCCCTCTATGCACTGTTTCAGCAGTATTCTCTAAGTTTCTTTGTAAACATTTTAGTATTTATTTATTTCCTTTTGGCTGTGGTGGGTCTTCAGGCTTTCTCTAGTTGTGGCCAGTGAGGGCTACTCTCTAGTTATGGTGCATAACTTCTCATTGCCTTGTGGAGCAGGGGCTTGGGTAGCTGTGGCACATGGGTTCAGCTGCCCCGAGGAAAGTGAAATCTTCTCAGACCAGAGACCGAACCCCTGTCCCCTGCATTGGCAGGCGAATTCTTAACCACTGGACCGCCAGGGAAGTTCTCCTAAGTTTTGATGTTTTGTGCTTTTGTTTTCATTCAACTCAAGGTATTTTCTAATTTCCTCTTGCGATTTCTTTTTTACTCACTGGTTATTTAGGAATTTGTTGTTTAAATTTTAAGTTTCTGAATTTCCCAAAATTCCTTCTGCTATTATATTTAATGGTGGTTGGAAAACATACTTTGGATCATTTCAGGCTTTTAAAATTTGCTGAGGTTTGTCTTATGGCTTAACATATGGTATCCTGAAGAGTGTTCTACATACACTTGAGAAGAATCTTTATTCTCCTCTCATTGGGTAGAATGTTCTATAAATGTCTATAAGTTTCAGTTATTTTATAGTGTTGTTCAGGTCTTCTATATTCTTATTGATCTTCTACCTGTTTATATTAATTATTGAAAATGGAGCACTGAAATCTCTATTATTGTTGAATTATCCCTTGGATTCTGTCAATTTTTGATCTGTGTATTTTGAAGTACTGTTAGGTGAATATATGTTTATAATGATTGTCCTCCTGATTGATTGACCCTTTTATCACTATAAAATACTCTTATTTGACTTTAGTAACAAATTCTTCCTCAGAGTCTACTTTACCTGATACTATAGATACTCTGGAGAAGGCAATGGCACCCCACTCCAGTACCTTTGCCTGGAAAATCCCATGGACAGAGGAGCCTGGTAGGCTGCAGTCCATGGGGTCGCTAAGAGTCAGACACGACTGAGTGACTTCACTTTCACTTTTCACTTTCATGCATTGGAGAAGGAAATGGCAACCCACTCCAATATTCTTGCCTAGAGAATCCCAGGGATGGGGGAGCCTGGTGGGCTGCCATCTATGGGGTCACACAGATTCGGACACGACTGAAGTGACTTAGCAGCAGCAGCAGCAGGATAGATACCCTAGCTCTTTTTAACATTTATATCTCTTTTGCATTTTATATCTTTTTCATCCTTTTACTTTCAAAATATCTATATCTTTGGCTGGAAAGTATATCTCTTGTAGACATAATATAGTGGGATCATACTTTTAAAAATCCACTCTTCAAATTCTGTTCTAATTGGAGAAAACACCGCAATGAGAAACCTACCTTCCCCAGCAAAGAGTAGTCCCTGCTCACAGCAGCTAAAGAAAGCTGGCATGCAGCAATGAAGATCCAGCACAACCAAAAATAAAATAAATAAATAATTTCTTTGTCTTCGTTATTATTTTCTACTTGATAAATCTTTGTCAGCATACTTTCCTTTATTTAAGCATGATCTTTTAGTTCTTTGAATATGTTTATAATAGCTCCTTTGAGGACTTTGTCTTCTAACATTTGGATCCCCCAAAAACAGTTTCTGTTGACTGTTTTGTTTTTTATGTATGAGTCACATTTTTTCCTTTGCCTCTCTTGTAATTCTTTTTGTTGACAGCTAGCTGTTTTAGATCATATATTGCAGCACCTCTGGTTTGTTACCCCTTCCCCATCACTGGGGCTGTTTATTGTTGTCTGTTTTTTGTTAGTTTCTCTTTTTTTGGTGACTTCTCTGGACTATTTTTATGGATTTTGTTTCCTCCAAGCATGTGGCTGCTGATGTCTCTGCTCAGTTATTTTTTATTCTTGTTTTTATAAACCTAGCACTAGGGGTTGCCTCTGGGTCAGCATTCTTTGATGGTTATCCAATGATTGGCCATAAGTTGTGCTTAAATCTCTTGAGCCAATAAGACTTCTACCATTTGCTGAATGATCTATTTGTGTCTTGAGGTATATATTCAGGGTACAGCTAGTTTACAAGTTTATTCCAGATTTTAATTCCTGTGTTTTCAAGGCTTATGCTGAGTAGCTCGCTCTAACCTTTTCCAGTATCTCCTGAGATTTGTGCAGTCTTTCATACGCACATCGCCTGCCAGTAAAATCTCACTGAGAACTTTGGCTGTCTTGTTCTCCAGATATCCCTGTTAAAACTTCTGGCTGACCTGTTGGTCTATTGCTTTTCCTAACCAGTCCCTGGTGGCTCAGAGGTTAAAAGCGTCTGTCTGCAATGCGGGAGACCTGGGTTTGATCCCTGGGTTGGGAAGATCCCCTGGAGAAGGAAATGGCAACCCACTCCAGTATTCTTGCCTGGAGAATCCCATGGACGGAGGAGTCTGGTGGGCTACAGTCCACAGGGTCACAAAGAGTCAGACATGACTGAGAAACTTCACTTTCACTCACTTTCACTATCACAGAGACCTTAGACTAACTCTGATGTTTGTCTCTGATTGCATGACACTGAGATCGCTATTGTTTTTGATAATGCCTCTGGGCATGGAATTTTCTGCACTCTGCTCCAGTACAGTCACCTCTTTACCATCACTTTGATAGACCTTCTATTAGTATATCATGACGCCGGGGGAGGAGAAATATGGGCATAGCCTCAGGCTGAACACCACAGACCTATACTCTCCTAACTGAAGTTTAGCTGATTTTCTTAAGTAAATGTTTCTCAATGTCTTATATGCTATATTGGTTTTCTGTTGCTTCTATATCAAATTATCACAAACTTTGTGGCTTAAAATTATACAAATGTACTACCTTATAGTTCTATGGGTCAGAAATATAAAATAGGTCTCATTAAAATAAAAATGGGACTTCTCTGGTGGTTCAGTGGTTAAGAATCTGCCTTCCAATGCAGGGGACATGGGTTTGATCCCTGACTGGGAAACCAAGATCCCCATTGCCTCAGAGTAACTAAACCCTTGAGCTACAACTAGAGAATCTGAGCTCCACAACAGAACATTCCTCTTGATGCAACAAAGATCTTGAGTGCCACAACTAAGACCCAGTGCAGCCAAATAAATAAATAAATACCTTTGGGAAAAAAATAAATGAAAATCAAAGGTATCAACAGGGCTACTTTGGAGACTCTAGAGGAGAATGCCTTTCTTTACCTTTTCCGGCTTCTAGAGACTGCCCGCATTTATTTTATCAGTCAGTTCAATTCAGTTCAGTCACTCAGTTGTGTCTGACTCTTTGTGACCCCATGGACTGCAGCACACCAGGCCTCCCTGTCCATCACCAACTCCCAGAGCTTGCTCAAACTCATGCCCATTGAGTCGATGATTCCATCCAACCATCTCATCCTCTGTCGTCCCCTTCTCCTCCTGCTTTCAATCTTTCCCAGCATCAGGGTCTTTTTTAATGAGTCAGTTCTTCCCATCAGGTGGCCAAAGTATTGGAGCTTCAGCTTCAGCATCAGTCCTTCCAATGAAGGAAGGGCTTTATGTTATGGTCAGCTAATTAACAAACTTAATTCCATCTGCAATCTTAATTCCCCTTTGCCGTGTAACAATGTATTCAGAGTTTCCAGGGATTAGGACATGAACATCTTTGTGAGGTCATTATTCTGCCTACCATGGATGATTTTGATAAATTTCCAGTTTTCAAATGATTGCTTTTGGCTATTTTGCCTAGCTCTACCATTGATCTTTTGGACTGAGGGTTTTCAGAGGTTCTCAGTCATTCTGGAAATCGCACCCCTATATGATGAATTCTTACAATGGAATGCTAGAGGGAAATGAGAATGAGTGAATTGAAAAAAAAAACAAACAGCATAGCTGAATCTCAGTCACACTTTTTTTTTTTTTGCCTCAACATGTGGCACGAGGGTCTTCCCTGATCAGGGATCGAATATGCACTCCCCTCTCCCTCCACAGTGGAAGCTGGGGGTCTCAACCTCTGGACCACCTTGGGAGTCCCCCATCAACACAGTTTTGAAAGAAAGAAGTCAGACACAAAATTATGATTTCTACATGATTCAAATAGAAAAACTGGTTTAGATATTAGGAGTCAGAATGGGGGCATCTCTTGAGGGAGTCCTGATTGGAAGAGATCATAAGGGGGTTTCTAGGTCCTTATAATCCTCTGCTTTTGTTTTTGAAGTGATTTTAAACTTATAGCAATCTTGCAAAAGTAGTATGAAGAATTTCTATATTCCCATCACCTTGATTCATGGTTAATGTTTTGTCACTTTTTTTTTTTTAATCATCTTCCCTTTTCAGATAAGAGGTACAGGCTTAGGCAGAAGATACAGCATCCCTGAGCAGCAACTCCCTGGAGCTCAGAGTAAAAGGATGCAAAAGGAGGGCTCCTTTACCTCACGGTTCCTCCTTTAGGATCCTTTCCTCAAACAGGCAGCTTTTGACCACGGGAGCAATATTGATCTACATCCTCCTCCTATCTGAAGGCTCCTGGGGATTCCAGATGCCCTGAGTTCCCACTCTACTTCTCTGTAGTCCTCCCTCTTTGACTAGATCACCAGGCATCACAGAAAACAAATCACAAGAAAGGGCTAGGAGGCAGTATGGAAAGAACCTTGGGCTTGGGGATGTACTTTCGTGGGTTTTCTTCATTCCTCCTTCCACACCATTCCTCATGCTTTTCTGCTTCCCTCTTCTGATGTCACCTCCTCTTGCCTGGGGACTGTGAAGTGGGATTTCCCTGAGTCAGGCATGTCACCTCTTCAGCTCAGACTTTCCCCAACTGTGAAATAAGCAATAACCATTCATGCCCTTTCAGCTCAAAAGGGCTCTTGTAAGGATCACTGGGAGCAGAGAATGAGCAAGTCTTTGATTCCCCAGCAACATGGCTGTAGCAAGGGTTACTCATTCCACAGAATTGGAGCCTGAGTCCCAGGAGTGTGAAGTTTGTTAGCCAAGCTCTTGCTGCAGTTGGAAGTGGAGCTATGCCATAGTCCTAGTCTTAGGATACAGCCACGCTAGTCACACCCTACAGGCTTTAAGGTGCCTCTTGTTTTTATGCAACACTGAGAAACCATATTTGGAAACCCGTAAAACATATCAAATGTCAGGAGAGATAAATGGAATGTTAGAATTGTTTGCTTTTCTAAGGGGTTTCTTCCCAGAACAAAACAAATGTGGTTTTACAATGGGACTTGCTCTCTGAATCCAGGCTAGAGCAAGCTGTTCATTCAGGATAAGATGCTGGAGGATGAATCATCTTCTTCTTGCCTGCTCATTGGAAGTTCTTGGAGGACTTCCATTATTTGCAAAGACTGGCTGGCTCTTCATCAAGCCTGTTTTGTTTCCTTCTTGGGCAGTCAGGTAGGTAATTTCTCAGCCTTCCTTGTGGTTAAGCAAGGCCATGTGTCTGAATTCTGGTCACTGGAATGTGAGCAGAGCAGATGCACCCCAACTTCCAGGTCTGGACATAAAAGCCTCCTGTGCTTCATTCCCTGCTCTGTCTTCCCTTCTTTGGCTTCCTGCAGGTGAGCACAGTACTCCATTAACTACAGTAGAACCACAGATGGAAGGAGCCTGGGTCCTGAATCATCACTTGGAGAAGTTGTTATTTAGTCTCGTCCGACTCTTTGGGACCCCATGGACTGTAGCCTGCTAGGCTCCTCTGTCCATGGGATTTCCTAGGCAAGAATACTGGAGTGGGTTGCCGTTTCCTTTTCCAGGGATCTTCCTGACCCAGGGATTGAACCTATGTCTCCTGCATTGGCAGGCAGATTCTTTACCACTGAGCCACCTGCCCCCACTTGGAGAAGAGCTGCCCATTAATCAGGAACACCTATTTTGGACATGGTGGGAAGTCAACTTTTAATCATATCTGAGCCATTATATAATTTGGGGGTTGTTACCACATCTAGTATTCCATTATCTAATACATGTTAGTTAGTTTACCTAATTCCAATAGTTTTTAAAACCATGAAAGACATTTTATATCCTTCATGTGTTTAACAATTTCTACCTCCTACATAGACCAAAAATATCTCCTTTTACCTCTGTCAATACCTTTGAAATACAATGTGTTCCAGAGTTTCTTCTCCTTCTCCCCTCTCTGAAGTGGATCTTCTCTCATGAATCTTCCATCACAGGGAATGCCAAAGGAATCTTTGGAATCAGCATGGGAATAGAGAGGCAAGGACAAGGGGACTTAGAAACTGCAAGGACAGACTCTTCTTTTGAGTTTTGCTACCAATGGACAGTATTTTGAGGCAGATGTGGGGTTAAGGCACTGTTTTCTTAAGATGCAGGAAGTAATGGTACATTGCATTCAGATGAGCAAGATACAGTAGAGAGGGGGAAACTGATGATGTAGGAAAGATGGGAGAACTGAGGAGTAGTGTCCTTGAGTGGGAGAGGGGATTAGTCAGAAGCAAGGAAGATGGAAATCCATGGGTAGATGCAGTGGTTGCAGGCGGGTGTGCTCTTCTGATAACTTCCCTTTTCTCAGGAAAATAGGAATCAGGGTCATCAGCTGAGAGTGGGGATCAGGGAGGAGGGATTAAAGGTTTGAGTGAAGGGAGAAAGGATGAAATAGTCTAGGAGGCTGCAAAAGCAAGCAAGCCAGGAATATACAGCAGGACTTAGGGGGCAGAATGGAAGGACCGTGGGAGATTAGTGTTCTTGAATTTTTTGGTTAGCATGAATGGATGCTTTTCTCCAGCCTCGTTCAGCTACACTGGTACAAGTGCAACGAGTGAAGAGTTGTTTCCATGCAGCCATGGATTTGCTAGGATGTAGCAAGAATGGGTAGCAGAGAGTTGAAGTTATTTGGGAAAGAGATGTTTGTAAATGATGTTTGTAAATGAAAGACCAAGGAAGTTGAGTTGAATAACAAGAGATGCAAAGAACTAAGCGGAGAGCAAGGGACAAGGGAAAGGGATGGGATTGGTGTGAGTGTGGTGGAAGGATTGTTGGAATTGTATATTCAAGCTGACGAGCTGGGCTGAGAGGTGATGGTAGTTGGAGAGTGGGGTATGTGAAACTGAAATTATACAACTGCAGTTACTGGCAATGATATGGTCAACATGTATCTTAGGAGTGAGGGGCTGAAGTAGGTGGAAGATAAGCTTATTGGAGCAGAGAAGGTCATGGGACTGAGAGGCTGGTTATTGAAATCATCATTACTATGACAGGATCATGCTGGAGGGAATGACAATGAGCTAGTAGCTAGTAATAACTGTGGGACGGGGAGTGACTAGAGGTGTACAGGGCTGCAACAAAGGGTGAGTAATGGATGGAGAGTCTGCTGACATGCATGTCAGAGAATCTGGGAGTTTTATGGAGAAGATGGGAAGAATGGCTGGCTTGGAAGGAGCTATGAAGAGTGAAAAGGATCCTCTCCCATGCCAGTCATGTGGTATGCGGTCCTCAGGGGGAGAACCGTGGCTTGCTAAGAAGGCTACAGGGGAAGCAGAGTCCTCAGGGGAGAACCCAGCTTAGAGCAAAAAGTGAGCGAAAAGGTGAAGAGAACAGGAAGACACCAGCAAGGATGTCCACTCATTACAGAACTCTCAGTAATAGTCAACATCTGGAAAAAACCTAAATGTCCACTGCCAGGGGAATGGATTAAACAAACAATAGATTGGTTCTATTCTGAATTTGCTCTATACAACAATGAAAATGAATGTGCTAGATCCACGTGGATCAACATGGAAAAAAAGCTTACAAACATAAGCTTGAGTGAAATAAGCCAGTTGTAAAAGGTTGCATTCAGTATGATGCTGCTTACGTAAAATATTAAGACCCCAAAATAGTACCATAATAAAAGGCTATAAAAGGATAATGGCATCCTCAGAAAGGAACCCCAGCAACTTCAGAGTGGTGGTTTGTGGTTACCCGTGGAGACAGAGGGAGGGGAAATGGCTGGGGGAAGGAATAAGATAACTTTGGTTATATCTAAACTATTTTATTTCTTTTCAAAGAATAATTTTATTTGTTTATTGATAGGCTCTGCTGGAGAAGGCAGTGGCACCCCACTCGAGTACCCTTGCCTGGAAAATCCCATGGATGGAGGAGCCTGGAGGGCTGCAGTCCACGGGATCGCTAAGGGTCGGACACGACGGAGCGACGTCACTTTGCCTTTTCACTTTCTTGCATTGGAGAAGGAAATGGCAACGCACTCCAGTGCTCTGGCCTGGAAAACCCCAGGGGTGGGGGAGCCTAGTGGGCTGCCGTCTCTGGGGTCGCACAGAGTCGGACGCAGCTGAAGCGACTTAGCAGCAGCAGCAGCATAGGCTCTGCCGGGTCGTCATGGCTGTGCTTGCGTTTCTCTGGTCGTGGTGAGCCGGGGCTCCTCTTTAGAAGCGGTGGCTGAGTGTGGAGTGTGTGGACTTCAGCGCTGGTAGCTTGAGGGCTCAGAAGATGCAGTTCCTGGGCTCTAGAGCACAGACTCAATAGTTAAGGCACACAGGCTTAGCTGCTCCGCGGCATGTGGGATCTTCCCGGATCAGGGCTTGAACCCATGACTCCTGCATTGGCAGGTGGATTCTTTGTCATTGAGCCACCAGGGAAGCTCTAAACTATTTCACTTCTTAATGAAAAAAAAAAGTGAACCAAAACACAGCAAAATATCAACTGCTATTAAAGCTAGGTTGTAGGTTCCCAAATTTATTTTAATTTTATCTATGTTTGAAATATTTCATTTGAAAATTAAAAAAAAAAAAAACAGAGACATTACTTTGCCGACTAAGGTCCGTCTAGTCAAGGCTATGGTTTTTCCTGTGGCCATGTATGGATGTGAGAGTTGGACTGTGAAGAAGGCTGAGCGCTGAAGAATTGATGCTTTTGAACTGTGGTGTTGGAGAAGACTCTTGAGAGTCCCTTGGACTGCAAGGAGCTCCAACCAGTCCATTCTGAAGGAGATCAACCCTGGGATTTCTTTAGAGGGAATGATGCTGAAGCTGAAACTCCAGTACTTTGGCCACCTCATGCGAAGAGTTGACTCATTGGAAAAGACTCTGATGCTGGGAGGGATTGGGGGCAGGAGGAGAAGGGGACGACCGAGGATGAGATGGCTGGATGGCATCACGGACTCGATGGACATGAGTCCGAGTGAACTCCGGGAGATGGTGATGGACAGGGAGGCCTGGCGTGCTGCGATTCATGGGGTCGCAAAGAGTCAGACACGACTGAGCGACTGAACTGAACTGAACTGAGAAGAGTAGTATTGGCACAAGGATGGGCATACAGATCAATGGATTAGAACTGAGAGTCCAGAAATGACAGCATACATTTAGGGGCAATTGATTTATGATAAGCGTGCCAAGATAAGTCAATGAAGAAAGAAGATTCTTTCCAGCAAGGAATGCTGGGACTGGATAGCCACATGCAAATGAATGTTGTTGGACCCCCTACCTCACATCACATACAAAAATTACCCCCAAATTAAACAAAGATGGAAATGTAAGAGCTAAAATTACCAAGAAAAAAACATAAGGCTAAGTCTTCATGCTCTTGGATTAGGTAATGGTTTCTTAGATATGACTCTTTCTTTGTTATAAGCAACGAGATAAAAAATAAATTAGTATCATTAAAATTTAAAACTTTTGTGCTCCAAAGGACACTATCAATAAAGTGAAAAGACAAGCCAAAGAATGGAAGAAAATAAAGATCAAATATTAGGATACATAAAAAACTGTTACAACTCAACAACAAAAATATAAGCAACCCAATTTAAAACTGGGCAAAGGGTATGAATAAACATTTTTCCAAAGAAGATATACAAATAGCCAATATTCACATGATCAGATACTCAGCATCATTAGTCATTAGGAAAAATGTGAATTGAAATCACAATGATATACCACTTCACACCCACCAGGATGGCTGTAACCAAACGGGAAGATGTTAACAAGAGTTCACCAGAAAATTGAAAAATTGGAACCCTCACACATTGTTGGTGGAGTGTAAAATGTTAGATCGCCCATGGAAACACTCTGCTGTTGCTGCTGGGTAGTCACTAAGTCGTGTCTGACTCTTTCTTGACCTCATGTACAGTTGCCCACCAGGCCCCTCTGGCAGGTCCTCAAAAAGTTAAACATAAAATTACTATGTGAGCCAGAAATTCTTTTCCTACTTAGATACACATATAACATAGATTTATACAAAAGCCTGTACACAGATGTTTATAGCAGCATTATTCATAACAGCCCCAAAGTAGAAAGGATTCAAATGGATAAACAGAATATGTTATATCCATAAGGAAATATTATTTAGTCATAAAAAGGATAAAATGCTGATAATGCCACAACATGGATGCAACTTGAAAACTTAAAACAACAAAATGCCACCTATTGCCTAATTTCATTTATATGAAATGTCCATAAAATGCAGATTCATAGAGACAGAAAGTAGGGTCTGGGGAGAGGGCAAAATGGAGAGGGACTGCTAATGGGCACTGTGCTTCTTTTTGAGGTGATGAAAATGTTTTAGAATTAGTGGAAATGGATACATACCTTGTGAATATATTAAAAAAACCACTGAATTGTATATTTCCTTTATACTCTTTAAAAGGGTGAATTTCAGAGTACATAAATTATATCTCAGAAAACAAAATAAAAAACTTAGGGTGACAGAGGACAGATGGTTGGATGGCATCACCGCTTCAGTGGACACGAACTTGGGCAGACTCCGGGAGATGGTGATGGACAGGGAAGCCTGGTGTGCTGCAGTCCATGGGGTCGCTATGAGTCGGACACAATGTGGAGACTGAACAACGACAGCAACAGAAAGGATCAAATCCAGACTCCATGTAGCCCTAGCAGCAGGCTTCCATTCTTTAAGGCTTGGTTCCTCATCTTAGGGCACTTGCGGTAACCCTGGCTGCACTGGCCTGAGATGGACTCTTAGTCCATCTGAGCCCTTCTAATGGGGCTCATTACTCTCACTGATGGCTTCAGTCCTAGTCTGGCTACAGAAATGAGTGATTAGAATGCACCTAGACTGTGGCATCAGACTTGAGTGTAAATTCAGGCCTCACCACTCACTGGCTGTGGACTCTGAGTCTCAGGTTCCTTACCTGAGAACTGGGGATGAGGGTGGTGGCCCCTTCTCAGCGGGGGGACGATGAGACAGTTGGTATAAAACACAAGGTTCAGTGCATCTGGCACTCAGTGAGTACCGATGGGCTGTCTTCATCTTTTTTTCTCCTTTTCCTCCTTCTTCCTCCTCCTCCTCCTTCTTCCTCTTATTACTGTAGTGGTTGCCACTGTGCCAATTAATCCCCAAATCTTTTGCTTCTTCTTCCTCAGCCTTCCTTCTCCATTTCCCTCTTGCTTCCCAGTCCACTTGTCTTCTGGACTCAGCCACCTCTTGGCCAGGCTCTTGATCAATTTCCTCTGCTCACCAAGGCCCAGGCTTTTCCACCTGCTGCCCCAGGCCCTCAGATAAACGTGCATATCCTTCCTTCTATTTGTGGGACAATCTAGGGGTGCTCATATCCTCCCTGCCATATAAAGGGATGACAAGCTGTTCCCCCAGAAAATTTCAGAGTGGGGATCCCAGCCACTCAGAAATCAGAAGCCTGGAGTGGTCCTCAGAGCCCCATGAGGAGCCCTCTCCAGGGCCCCTCCAGCTTTGCTGAAAAGAGGAAGCTCTGAGGCAGCTCCTCTTCAGGGCAGGGACTTTCTCTTTGCCTCTCAGTGGAAGCAAAAGTCCAGACACTACTTCTAGGAATTTATCCACCAGATGTGTTCCCCTTCATGAACAGCAAACAGCAAGTAAATGCAAAAGACTGGAAAACCCCAAAACGTCCATCAATAAGCAGACCAGCTATATTAATTTTGGTGGATCCATACAGCAAAAAACCAGATGGCCACTGGAAAGAACGAGGCTGATCTAGACTACTGATAGGGACTTTTCCAAGGTGCATTTCAGGTGAGAGAAGCAAGGAACAGACAGTATTAGTGGTTAAGAAGCTGCCTGCCAAGGCAGGAGACGTAAAAGACATAAATTCGATCCCTGGGTCAGGAAGACCCCCTGGAGGTGGGCATGGCAACCCACTCCAGTATTCTTGCCTGGAGAATCTCATGGACAGAGGAGCCTGGAGGGCTACAGTCCACGGGATCACAAAGGGACGGACATGACTAGGCGACTTAACACACACATATGCTGCCCTCCTTCCCACCCTTCCTCCCTTCCTTATTTAGGCCTTTCTCCCATTTCTTTCAAAGAAATGCCTTTGTATATGCTTACATAGACTGTTTTTGAAGGATAAATAAGAAATCATCAAGCTTGTTTGCTTCTGAGAAAAGGAAATGAAATGTGGAGGGGAAGTCAGAGGTGAGAAAATGGCTTTTCAGCCTACCCTTTTTCTTTTTTTTGGCTGCATGAATTAAAATTTTTTTCTTTCTGAATAGGTCAGTCATGAATATGGAAAACACTTCAAATCATTCAAAAGGGTATTTGGTGGAAAGCAAACCTTTCCTCCTCTAAACAGCTGGCCGCAACCACTATCCCAGGTCCCTCCTTAGGGGCAGCTTATGTGATGACTCGTTTGTATATCTTTTCAGATGTAAGCTAAGTATTTGTGTAAATACATATTTACATATAACTATTTTTGTAGAGGTAATATACACATAAGGGTTTCCCAGATGACAGAGTGTTAAAGAATCTGCCTGCCAAGCAGAAGAGAGTTTGACCCCTGGGTCGGGAAGATCCCCTGGAGAACGAAATGGCAACTCACTCCAGTATTCTTGCCTAGAGAATCCCATGGACAGAGGCGCCTGGAAGGGGGTCACAAGAGTCCAGCACAACTCTGCAACTAAACAACAATTTAACATAAGCTTTAAGTCATTTTAAAGTTTTAAATCATTGTAAGGTGTGCAGTTCAGTGGCATTAAGCACATTTACATTGGGCTACTGTTGCTGCATTCCACCTCTAGAACTTTTTCAGCTTCCCAAAGAGAAGCTCTATCCCATCAAATAATAACTCGCTATTCCCTCCTCCTCCAGCCCCTGGCAATCACCATTCTACTTTTTGTGCCTATGGATTTGACCACCTCTAGGTACTTCATAGATACCTCTAGGAATCCTCCAGCCCGTGTCTTTTTGTGACTGGCTTATTTTGCCTAGCATTAATGTCTTCAAGGTTTATCCATGTTGTAGCATAGGTCAAAATTTCCTTCCTTTTCCAGGTGAGTAATATTCCATTGTGTGTGTGTGTTTCCATTCATCCCCTGATGGACATGGGTGGTTTCCACTTTTATATATTTTTTTTAATAAGGAAAAAATAATTTACGCAGAAGAAGGACACTTGGGGAAAGGAGAGTTTGATCTGGGAGCCTCCCATGCATTGCCAGCATTGTAGAAGGACAGAAGCACAGGGCAGCTCTCCACATGAAGAGGGAAAGCATCCCCTTCCTTGGTAATGCCGGGGATTCCCCACCTTCAGCCTGAGAGAAACTCCCCTTGCCTTTTGCTGACAGCTGGTCCCCTGAGGCCTGTCTGTGAACTCAGGGCTCCCCGTGAGTGCAGTGCCCGCCTCTGCTCCTGCACAGGGGGAGCAGGCTGGGGGAGCGCAGGCTGGCTGGCGCAGGTGAGGCTCACCCTCTCTCCCAGCCCCAGGGAAATGGGGCACTGGGGAGCAGAGGCTGAGTCAGCAGGAAAGGCTGGGGGCCCTGCCTCATTGCTGGGGACAAAGGTGCTCTCCAGGGGGCAGCCCCTGAACCCACCCTCTGAGGCCCTGTGGAAGGAAACCCCAAGTTCAGATGAAAAGCCATTAGACCAGTTCTGTGTCTCTCCCTCCAGTGATGGTCCATTTTCACAAGATCGCTTCCACATCTAAAAATTATTTCTTCTCTCCCCATGTTTTGTTATGAAACATTTAAAATGTTCAGGAAAGTTGTTAGAGCAGTTTAAGGATCACCAGTGTATCTACCACCTCACTGTAACATAGTTAACATCCAGCTGTGTTTGCTTTCCCTGGGATATCGTACAAGTATGTGCATACACACACACACGTAACACACATTTGCACATACATATGCATGCGTACACACACATACCAAGTGTACATGCTTACATGTATATGTATACAACACACAGATGTAGGTATATACACACTTGCATGCACATGCACCTATACGTATGTGCAGTACATACACACATGCATATACACACATACATATACACCCACACCCTTCACCTTCAAACATACATCCAGGCATCCCCTGTGGCTCAGCAGTAAAGAATCTCCTGCAATGCAGGAGACACTGGAGATGTGGGTTCAGTCCCTGGGTCGGGAAGATTCCCCTGGAGGAGGAGATGGTGTCTGTCTATATACACACATCAATATGTACTCATATACATGAATACCTCATCTGAACTGAACTCTTTGAAAGTAAAACATCATGAATTTCACCCCTAAAAACTTCAGGTGCATCTCTTAAAAACAAGGACATCCTCCTACACACCTTTAAAGTCTTCATCATACCTAAGAAAACCAACAGTAAAGCCCTAATGTCATACTACATTTAAATTTCCTGGTTTCAGGGAGCTTAGCCCGGAGCTCTATGGTAACCTAGACGGGTATGATGGGGGTGAGGTGGGGAGGAAGCTCGCAAGGGAGGGGACATATGTATCCCCGCGTGCTCAGTCACTTCAGTTGCATTGACTCTTCGCGACCCCATGGACGCTTCCTGCCAGGCTCCTCTGTCCATGGGATTCTCCAGGCAAGGATACTGGAGTGGGTCACCATCTCCTCCTCCAGGGGAATCTTCCCGACCCAGGGACTGAACCCACATCTCCAGTGTCTCCTGCATTGCAGGAGATTCTTTACTGCTGAGCCACAGGGAATGCCTGGATGTATGTTTGAAGGTGAAGGTGAAGTCGCTCAGTCGTGTCCGATTCTTGCGACCCCATGGACTGTAGCCTACCAGGCTTCTCTGTCCATGGGATTCTCCAGGCAAGAATACCGAAATGGGTTACCATTTCCTTCTCCAGGGGATCTTCCCAACCCAGGGATCGAGCCCGGGTCTTCCGCACTGGGGGCAGACGCTTTAACCTCTGAGCCACCAGGGATATATGTATACATATGGCTGATTCATGTGGTTGTACAGCAGAAACTAACACAACACTGGTAACCAGTTATCCCCTGATTAAAAATAAAATTTTAAAAATAAAAGAAAAAATAAAAATAAATAAATTTCCATGTTTATCCTCAAAAGATCTTTTATAACTGTTTCTCAAAATCAGGATTCAACTAGTCTATATATCGTACATATTTGACTGTCTCTTAAATCACTTTTAATCTTCAATGTCCCTGATCCACATTTTGTAAAATCAGAACATTGACTATGTGTTGATCCCCGGACAGCTGTCTTTTAGGAGGCCTGGAAGGTCCCACCTTCTGGAGTTGTCTGCCTTCTCGTGGGATCATTCATCTTCCTCTAGACCCTATATTTCTTATAAAATGGGATTCAGGGCTAGAGCTTGATTAGACTCTGGGTAACACCTTTCTTTTTCCTTTAAAGACAATTTTCTGGAGTAGTTTTAGGTTCACAGCAACACTGAGAGGAGGGTAGAGAAATTTCCTGGGTACTCCCTGCCGCCACACGCGCATGGCTCCCTCGCTATTAACATCCCCCTCCAGAGTGTGCATTTGAGACAACTGATGAGCCTACTTTGACACATTGTAACCACCAAAGGCTGTCAGTTCAGTTCAGTTCAGTCGCTCAGTCGTGTCCGACTCTCTGCGACCCCATGAATTGCAGCACGCCAGGCCTCCCTGTCCATCACCAACTCCCAGAGTTCACTCAGACTCATATCCATTGAGTCAGTGATGCCACCCAGCCATCTCATCCTCTGTCGTCCCCTTCTCCTGCCCCCAATCCCTCCCAGCATCAGAGTCTTTTCCAATGAGTCAACTCTTCCCATGAGGTGGCTAAAGTACTGGAGTTTCAGCTTTAGCATCATTCCTTCCAAAGAACACCCAGGGCTGATCTCCTTCAGAATGGACTGGTTGTAGTTCATAATATTATGGTTTATTCTCTCTTAGTGTGTGGTGTATGGGTATGGACCAAAATACAATGATGTGTATCCATCGTTATGGTATTATATGGAGTATATTCACTGCCCTAACACTCTTCTGTGCTCCACTTATTCATCTTTTCTTCCCTCTAACCCCTGGTAACCACTAATCTTTTTATCATAGTTTTGCCTTTTCCAAAAGGTCATATAGTTGGAGTCATACAGTAGTTAGCCTTTACAAATTGGCTCCTCTCACTTAGCTAGTCATTAGAAAAGGAAATGGCAACCCACTCCAGTATTCTTGTCTGGGAAATCCCATGGACAGGGCTGCCTGGTGGGCTACATGACTTAGCGACTAAACAACAATAACAGTAATATGCATTTAAGTTTCCTCCGTGTCTTTTCACAGTTTGATAGCTCTTTTCTTTTTAGCAGTGAATAATAATTCCATTGTCTGCAGTACCACGTTTTATCCATTCACCTACTGAAGGACATTTTGATTGCTCCTAAATTTTTGACAATTAGGAATAAAGTTGCTAAACTATAGGCTTTTGTGAAGACATAAGTTTTTAGTTTTCCTTTGGGTAAATACCAAGGATTGTGATCATTGGACCAGACAGTAAAAGCATACTTAGTTCTGTAGGAAACCTCCAGACTTTCTAAGTGGCTGTACTGTTTAACATCCCACCAGCAATGAATGGGTTCATGTTGCTCCACGTCCTCACTGTTGTCAGTGTCCCAGACTTTGGCCATTCTCATAGGTGTGTAGTGGTATCTCCTCATTGCTTTAATTTGCAATTCCTTGATGACATAAGATGTGAAATATCTTTTCATATGCTTTTGTTTTCTTACTTTTAATTGATAATATATACATAATGTAAAATTTACCATTGTAATCATTTTTTAAGTATACAGTTCAGTGGCATTAAATACATTCACTTTTTAAATTCTTTATTTAGTTTTGGCTGTGCTGGGTCTCCACTGCTGCAGGCAGGCTTTCTCTAGTTGCTGTCAGCGGGGGCTGCTCCCTAGTTGCAATGCTCAGGCTTTTCATTGCAGTCGGTGCCTTCTCTCGTTTCAGGCTCAGCTGTTGCAGCACCCAGGCTTAGTTGCCCCGTGTGGCATGTTCAGAGGTGGCTCAGTGGGTAAAGAATCTGCCTGCAATGCAGGAGCGACTTAGAAGCAGCAGCAGCAATGCAGGAAACATGGATTTGATCACTGGATGGGGAAGATTCCTTGAAGGAGGGCCCAGCAACCCACTCCAGTATTCTTGCCTGGAGAATCCCATGGATAGAGGGGCCTGGTGGGCTACAGTCCGTGGGGTCGCAAAGAGTTATGACTGAAGCAGCTGAGCATGCATCCACGCACAGTTTAGAAAGTCAGAAGTCCTAAATCAGTCTCAGTGGTATGAAATCAAGGTGTTGGCAGGGCTGTTTTCCTTCTGGATCCCTAGGGGAGAATTTGTTTGCTTGCCTTTCCCACCTCCCCGAGGCTGCCTGCATTCCTGGGCTCACAGCATCATATCACGTAAACTTCTGCTTATGTCATCCCTTATCCTGTCTGTATCTGACGCATTTGCTGGCCCTACTTTTAATGACCCTGAGATTGGATTGAGTCCATCCAGATAATCCCGGAAGTCTCTCTGTTTGAAGGGCTTGAACTTAAACGCAACTGCAAAGTCCTTTTTACCATTTAAGGTCACATATTCACAAGTTTAGGGAATTACGTGTGGACATTTTGGGGGGTTCTTTATTTTGTCTACCAAGGGCTCAATAAGTATTTGTTAAATGGATGAATAAATGAATGGCTGGATCCCTTTACAAGTAGAGTACTGCTGAGTCCTGAACTCTAGGCTGGCTCAGCCAGTTACTGGCAAGTCCTTTTTTTCTCCTCCATTAGATGTATTCTGAACACCTACAATGTACCCCACTCTTGGGAGACCCTGGACTGCCAAGCAAATAAATAGAGACCCTGCTTTCCAAGAGATGAATCAATTTGGCTTCTGGGAGGAGCCCAAGAAAGAGAAAATATGATGCAATCTGTTTGAGTCCACGTTCTAGGTCACCGCAAAGAATTTTAAGTCCTGAGGGGGTGTGCTTACCTAGAGGCTGACATTTCAAGTGGCTCTTGATGCGAGAGTAGGAGTTTATGCAGTAGGGAAGTGGAAAGGGCCTGCATGGCCAGGGGCAGGCCACAGACCTCTTTGAGGAACTGTGAGGAGAGTGATGTGATTCCTCACGGGAGGGAGACCAGTTTGGGGGGGAGGGTCGTGTCTGGAATAGAGGTCTTGAAAGTCACAATCAGGAGAATGGGTTTAGCGGGGATGCAGCAGGGTTTTGAAGCAGGCATGTGGAGCCTGGAATCAGGGCTGCTCCCTCTGGTCAGTGCATTGTGGAGTGGGGAATGAGGGGCCAGCACCTGAGCCTGGGGTAGAGGAGGCCAGGACAGGTCAGGGACAATGGGGACAGATGTGAGAGAGACTTAGGAAGTAGAATCAGTGAGACATGGTGGTAGTTTGAGAAGGGGGTGGCTGAGGAAGAGGGTAGAGACAGCTGGAAAGAAGGACAAAAAGAAAGTGAAAGTCACTCCATTGTATCTGACTCTGTGACTCATTGAATTATCCAGACCCAAATACTGGAGTGGGTAGCCTTTCCCTTCTCCAGGGGATCTTCCCAATCCAGGGATCGAATCCAGGTCTCCTGCACTGCAGGCAGATTCTTTACCAGCTGAGCCACAAGGAAACCTGAAAATGTAAATGACCATGAACTGGCCCAGGTTGAGACCTTGTGAGAAGCCCTGGAGGACGCTGGTGATGCAGCAGAGAAAATAAGCCAAGGGGTCCATAGGCTTCTCCCTTTGAAGACAGATCCATGATGAAGGTCACCAAGGGGACAAGACGGGCCTCAGTTCCAGGCGAGGGCTTGGGGCTGTTTGTCTCCTGTCCCCATTCTCACTTGATTTACAAACGACCACTAGGGTAACTTGGTGGGACTCTGAAAACATCTCCCCCATTTCCAGAGTATTCAGTGAGTAATCTGAGACCCACATGGCCAAGACCACACAAACAGCAGACCCCAGGGAGCACAGGCCTCCCAGAGGCCCAGCTCAAGGGGGATTTCACATCTCTTGAGACTCAGGGAGAGGTGAGCGTGGGGGTCCCCTTTGAGTGACTCCTGGCCACAGAGAATTTCCTCCTCTTTGAAGGAAGCGGGAGTTCTTCTTTCATAATGTGAATGTCAGAGACTCTGGCCTCACGGGTGACTAAGAGTGTCTGAGGCTTGTGGGTGTCACAAGCACTTAAATACCAGACCTCTCTGTCCTTTGGTGATTGTAGACACCTGAGCTGGGACACAGGTCAAAACGATGGCCAGCCTGCAGACCCCTCTCCTGGCTGCCCTCATCCTCCTGGCTATGATACTTCAAGCAACAGAGGCAGGTGAGATTGGGAAGAAACAGGGCTCTCTGCAGAAGTCAAGGTCAGACACTAGTGGTGGAGAGAGTGCCGAACTGAGAGCCGGAGACACCAGTCTGTCGGCTGTTGGGCTAGTCCCATTGCTTCTACCAGACCTGAGTCTCTACATCTGTTAAATGAGCAGGGCTGCAGGCTTGGCGTGTAGGGTCTGCCTCAGCTGGGTTAGGGGTGGTGGTGGGCATGGCCCAGGGTCCCCCTAGAGAACTCAAGGATAGGGTCTTGGGGTGTGGAGAAGGAGCCCCTGAAGGAGGACAGCCTGGGTGGGGAAAGGTGGGAGCAGGGGTAAGGGCTATTCCCTTGGAAGACTGGCCCTGCCATCTCACTGCCCCATTTTTGCTCCAGAACGTCCCCTCAACACTGGGCTGTTGATTTCTCTTTCCATCTCAAGGTCTGCTCTTCTGCCCTGTGTTGGGTAGGGGAATGAGGCCTGGGCTGGGAGTCAGGAACGATGATTGCTCATTTACTGGGGTTCCTGAGCACTCTTCCCTGCATTAAAGGCCCCAGAGAGTGGGTACTATTATTACCCCCTGGATCTGAGGAGGAAATTAGGTCTCAGAGATGTTACGTGACTCAGGGCAGAGTGAGAATCGAACCGGGGCTTGGGTGACTGAACTCTGTCTGAGCCCTTGACCTGACACTCTCCCCAGTCCTGCTGTGTGGTCTGGGCAAATCCGCCTCCTTCTCTGGACCCTAGTCTCACCATTTGCTCCAGGAAGGGGATTAAATTAGATGTGAGCTGAAAGGAAATTCTCCAAAGACCTGGAGAGTTCTTCAAAGTGCACATCTGATCCAGCCCAGCTGGGATGAGGCACTGAGCTTTTCTGACAAGCTCTTAAGTGATGCTGATGAGGGTCCATGGACCTCACCTCGAATAGCAGAGTTCTAAGGCTCCTTCGTGTTCAGAGTCTCTGGGTCCCATCTAGAGCTTCGGCATTGTACCGTTTGTTTCATTGAGTTTTGGTGGGTTTTTTACACTTGGCCGCACTAGGCGTTGTTTTTTTTGTTTGTTTGTTTGGGGAGTGCTAATATCACTTAGAGAACCTTGTTCCCTGACTAGGGATCGAACCTGTGCCCCCTACAGTGGAAGCACAGAGTCCTAAACCCTGGACCATCAGGGAAGTTAGGTCATTGCTGATGCTTGGTCAGTCTGACTCCCTCTCCTTTGAGCTGGCTGATGCAGAGTGTAGATTCCGGGTGCTTAGTGGCTTCTTAGAGATACACGAGTGGGGTCTTTGAGGGCCCAGAATCCTTTGGACACCAACCTTTCGCATGAGAACAGAAAAGCTGAGTCAGAGGTGAGGGCCAAGTGAGACCAGCCTGTGACACCTCTGAACACCCCTCTCCCCCAGGCCCCTATGGTGCCAACGTGGAGGACAGCGTCTGTTGCCGGGACTACATCCGTTACCCTCTGCCCCTGCGTTTGGTGAAATACTACTACTGGACTTCAAATTCCTGCCGGAGGCCTGGCGTGGTGTGAGTAGGGAGCTGGGGAGACAAGGCCCTAGAGAGCCTGAGGGGTGTTGCCTGGGAGGATCTGGGTGCACATGGGTGGGCTCCACCTGGGGCTGGAGGAATGCAGCTGGACACCCAGATGCCAGGGGAGCCCCTGGCTGGACTAGATGGCTCAGCTGAGGCTTGGGTGTACCAGGAAAAAAAAACCATGTGATCATTTGATAGATCTTATCAGGCACTTCCTTTGTGCCAGGCAGCACGTGCCTGGTTCTGAGATCGCAGAGGGTGCGTTCACAGGCATGGTGAGATGGGTAGTGTAGAGCTGCTGTAGAGCGTAGGGTCCAGGGGACAGGCAGTAGGCCGACTCAGCAAAGATGTTCCCATCAGAAGCATCTTGGATCCCCAGTGCCCTGAGATTTAGTTATTTGAGGCAGTCCATTCTTATCTTTTTTCTTTTTGTTTATTGATATATAGCTGATTAACAAATAATGTTGTGATGATTTCAGACGAATAGCAAAGGGACCTGTAAAGGGATACGCATATACATATATCCATTCTCCTCCAAACTCCCCTCCCATCCAAGCTGCCACATAACACTGGGCAGAGTCCCCTGTGCTGTATATAGTAGGCCATTGTTGCTTATCCACTTTAACTATAGCAGTGTGAACATGTCCATCCCAGACTCCCTAACTGTGCCTCCTCCTTTCGCCCACCCAGGAGCCATAAGTTTGTTGTCTAAGTCTGTGAGTCTCTTTCTGTTTTGTAAGTAAGTTCATTTGTATCCTTTCCTTTTAGATTCCACATATAAGGGATGTCTTATGGTATTTCTCCTTCTCTGTCTGACTTACTTCACTCAGTGTGACAGTCTCTAGGTCCATCCAGGTTGCTGCAAATGGCATTATTTCATTCCTTTTCAATGAGGTGACCCAAGCTTACCAGGAGAATATTAAGAGCTGACACTAAGTGCTTCCTCTGAGTCAGGCACTGTTCTGAGCATGACTGTTTCATTTTTTTTTTTTTTTTTTTTAATATTTCACAAACTTTATTCAAATTATTGAAATAGTCACAGAGCAATAAAATATGCATAGTGATCCTACAAGGAGGTGCTATTATTTCCGCTTCATAGATGGAGAAACAGGCTCAGGATGGGGTGAGGAGGAACGACTTGCTCAAGGTTGCCCAGGCTGGAATCAGGACTCTTGGATCCTGTTCTCCTTTGCTGCTTTCTCTCAGCTTCTTTGGTTCCTTTTCCTTGGCCTGGAGTCTGCTGGGGGTGGAGTGTTTGAACCTGGGGATTTATGACCCTCTTTGGGTCTGTGTCATCTCATCTTAGTCCTTCTCATTCATCTTCCACCCCTCAAAGGGGTAAAATGCAAGAAGACTGAAGCAGGACGCCCTGCCAGGGTTCTGGTCACTTCAATACTGGGGCTCAGTTTCCCCGTCAGTATAATGGGAATGACCACCTTCATTTATTTTTATCAAACGTGTAGAGAGTGCTTGTTAGATGCCAGTTACTGTTATAAACACTTTATAAATATTAATAAATATTAGTCCTTCAAACAATTCAGTGTAGTATGTACTGTGAAATCCCCTTTCTACAGGTGAATAAATGGACACAGTGAGTTATGGGGCCTTTTTGAGTGCTGCAGGGCATGATAATAGTAAGTGGGAGGTGTAATACCCAATTTCTGGCATATAATAGATGCTCAGTGAGAGGCGGTTGCTGTTGTTTAGTCACTCAGTTTCTTAGTTGCTCTTTTGCAACCCCGTGACTGTAGCCCACCAGGCTCCTCTGTCCATGGGATTTTCCAGCAAGAACACTGGAGTGGGTTGCCATTTCCTTCTCCAGGGGATCTTCCCGACCCAAGGGATTAAACCTGAGTCTCCTGCCTTGACACATGGATTCTTTACCACTGAGCCACCAGGGGCACATGTGGTTACTGGATCTTGAGCCAGAAGGGATTCTAGAAGGAATGTGGTTCGATGAATGGGAAGATCAGAGCTCAGAGAGGGGCCGAGCCTTGTCCGGTGCCACAGCAGCCAGGGCAGGCTGTCCGCAGCCAAGGTCAGTCCTGCTTTGCAGCCTTCTTTGTTCTTTCTGTTCACTGGCCATCTGCGGGTACGTGCGCGCACACCTGTGCAGAGCAGGGGTGTTTGTTGCAGCTCGGGCAGAAGTGGAAGCCCGAGCCCACAGCTGCCACGTGGTCTTGGGCTATTGCTTCCCACTCCTCTCTGGGCTCAGGTCTCTCCAGGGCGGGCCCGGATGGGGACGTTCTCTGAAGGCCCTGCCACAGAGCGTCCAGTTTATAGCAAGCACGATGAGGCAGGTCTTACCAGCTCTGGCCCTTGGACAAGTTCCTTTACGTCGTTGAGCCTCACTTTCCTCACTGTGAAGCAGATAGAATACTGGAGGCTCACAGGGTTGTTGAAGGATTTATGAATAAAATCAATGTTAAAAGTTCAGGCCAACATATATCAAGTGAACCTTAAAAATGCATTTCAATACACATTAGGTGCAGCCAAATACTATTTGATTCCACTTCTATGAGGTACCTAAGAATAGTCGAATTCTTAGTCAGAAAGTACATTGGTAGATGACAGGGGCCAGAGAGTAGGGAGGGTGGGTGGGGAGTTATGTTCAATAGGTACAGACTTTCAGTTTAGGAAGGTGAAAAATCCAGGAGATGGATGATTGTAAGAGTTGCACAATAATGTTAATGTACTTAGTGCCACTGAACTGTCCAGTTAAATATGGTTAAAATAGTATGTTTTATATTATGTGACTTTTATTAGTTCAGTTCAGTTCAGTCACTCATGTCTGACTCTTTGCGACCGCATGAACCGCAGCACACCAGGCCTCCCTGTCCATCACCAACTCCCAGAGTTTACCCAAACTCATGTCCATTGA
>SJYQ01092847.1:0-12586 GCA_006410935.1 Redunca redunca | reverse complement strand
TACATGTTTCAATGCCATTCTCCCATCTCATCCCACCCTCTCCCTCCCTCTCTCCCCCAGAGTCCAACAGTTCACTCTATAGATCTGAGTCTCTTTTGTTGTCTCGCATACAGGGTCATCATCCCTATCTTTCTAAATTCCATATATATGCGTTAGTATACTGTATTGGTGTTTTTCTTTCTGGCTTACTTCACTCTGTATAATCGGTTCCAGTTCCATCCATCTCCTTAGAACTGATTCAAATGTATTCTTTTTAATGGCTGAGTAATACTCCATTGTGTATATGTACCACAGCTTTCTTATCCATTCATCTGTTGATGGACATCTAGGTTGTTTCCATGTTCTGGCTATTATAAACAGTGCTGCGATGAACATTGGGGTACATGTGTCTCTTTCTATTCTGGTTTCCTCGGTGTGTATGCCCAGGAGTGGGATTGCTGGGTCATAAGACAATTCTATTTGCAGTTTTTTAAGGAATCTCCACACTGTTCTCCATAGTCCACGTCCAGTTCTAACTGTTGCTTCCTGACCTGCATATAGGTTTCTCAAGAGGCTGGTCATGTGGTCTAGTATTCCCATCTCTTTCAGAATTTTCCACAGTTTATTGTGATCCACATAATCAAAGGCTTTGGCATAGTCAATAAAGCAGAAGTAGATGTTTTTCTGGAACTCTCTTGCTTTTTCGATGATCCAGCGGATATTGGCAATTTGATTGCTGGTTCCTCTGCCTTTTAACAAAAAGTTAAAAAAAAGACCTTCAGGCCAGCTCCTGGCACAATTACATCGCATCTACTGTCTGCTGTGTACTGTTCTGAGCATTCCAGTTTATATATTAATTAGGAAGTTGGACCACAATGATGCCCATTTTACAAATGTGAAAACAGAAGCTCAGAGAAGTTAAGGGACTCACTAACAAGTGGTAGAGCTAGAACTTTAATCCAGATAAGCTGGTTCCAAAGTTCATGCTCTTGGCCGCTACCCGATACTCCCTCCCAAGACAGTGTCAGCAGTGATCATGAGCCTCTTAGGCATTCTGTTTCCTGGCCTGGCCTGGCACTTGGGGCTGGGGATGAAGCTATGGGAAGTCCTTGATGTTTATTTCCCCCTGTCCTTCTTAAGACATGTGAGTCACCTGCATTTATGAGTCACCTGCTGTATGCAAACTGTCCGCAGTGGATCATGGCATCCTTGCTGCATGCTAATGAGGCTTCCTTCTCCCCCTGGTGTTTGTGCCTTCCAGCTTGCTGACCGTGAAGGACCGAGAGATCTGTGCTGACCCCAAACAGCACTGGGTGAAGAAGATTCTCCAGAAGCTGAACCAATGAGGCAGGCCCTGCTCTGATGGCTGTGGCCTTGGTTCCTCCAGGAAGGCTCACGGATCCCCACCTCCCTCCTGTTACAGCGGCTTCCTGACATGAGCCTGTGCCAATGATTCCCTCAGTGCTGAGAGATCTTAATCCCTGCAGCTGTCACCCTCAGTCAAGCCTCCAGCTGTGACTCTCATCTCCCCTCTTACCCTCCAACCCACCCTCTGCCCCACCAAAGCCGGAGGATCCACCATCCTGGTCAGTTACTCCTCCGCTCCAAACCCTTCCATGGCTCCTCATTGCCCTCGGCTGAGGTCAGAGCTTCTGAGCCTGGCACCTCAGTCTCCAGTCCTGCCTTATTTCCTTTCATGCATGTTGGATTCCAGCTCCTTATTCTCCCAACCCATGTCATACCTTTCCACTTCTGGCTCTTTTCCTGGGCTGCTCCTGACACCCAGAATGTCTTTCCATTTTCTGCACCTGTCTGCCCCCATCTATCCTCCAGGGCATCATCACTCGACCTAAGCAGCCAGTAACTGAGATTCAGTTTTTTAAATTTCCATGGGCCCTCTGCCTCCCTTTAACAACACTGATCACCATCTGCCCAGAATTCTCAGGGCTTGGGAGCTTGTCCTCCAGCCCTACCAGCTAGATCAGCACCCACACCTGAGTTGCCTTGGTCTCCTGGCCTCCAGCACAGAGCACAGGGGCTGGTTCAGGATCAGAGCTCAGTAAGAGGCTGCAGACTGAGTCAGTAAAAGTAGTTCCCGCTTCCCAAAGGCTCTCACGCATCAACACAGAGACTTAAGGTCATCTAGAGAAGGGCTGGTGGGGTCCATTCGGAAGCCTCAAATTTGCCCAGATTCACCTTTCTTCCCCATTTTACCTGCATGTTAGAAGTCTTTAACCTTGTTGCTTCCCTTGGGTTTTTACTGCCCCTCCAACCTCCAACATCCAGGCCTGGTCTCTTCAGAGGGACTCTTCAGAGTCCCTCATTTTTTCTTCCTCCTTTCCCAAATAGCTAATAATGAAATTCATGCCATGGTGTGAATGACTACACTTTGCTTGGTATTATAAGCTCTAGTTATATTTGTATAAGTAAAGAGGGCAAATGCTTAAAAGACCAAATAAATGATGGGACGAACTTCTAGGAAATGTGTGGGAGGGGAGCAAGGCAGTGATTTCCTGACCCCTGGCGTGAGTGTGTGGGGTATAGTTAAGGGAAAGAGCCTTGAATGGAGGTTGTTCTCAGGTGGCTGTGGCCAGGCTAATGGCTGGGATTTGGGACTTATCTCCTTCTCTTTGGGGACAACAGGTTCCCCAGGCATCTGTCCTTTTTCCTTTCCGAGGGAGCCTGATGCAGCGTGGCAGGGTGGCTGTCACTGTGTGACCCTGAGGAGGACATTTAACCTCTCTGAGCCTCACCTGAGGATGGGAATACCCATCTTAAGGGATTTGCTGTTAGGCTCAGGTGGAAGCCCCAGAGAATGTGGCCTTGCCAGGCATAAAAATCAGTGTCTTTCAGGGCTTCTGTCCTCTCCTAGAGCCCAAGGGCATTTGTCCACTACAGGTACTAGAAGTGTTAACCTGCCCTCTGCCCATGCCTTCAAGTGTTCTGGGATCTCCCTCCATTCCTGTCCTGCCCCTGACCCTGCCCCTCAGGGCTTCTGGAAAATAAATCCTCTGCAACAGTGTCTGCTTTGTTCCTTGGCATGTGCTGTTCCTGTGAGGTGGGGCAGGAGACCCACGGCCCCCTCTCTCCCGGTGGAGAAGCCCTTGACATTGATACCTGAGCTGGCTTGCCCAAGGTCACCCTGTGAGAGGGTGGGGAGTCTCAGCCAGACCTCAGGACCTGAGAAGCAGCCGAGCAGGTGCCAGCAGGGAACCCCAGACATGTGTCCACCCTGGGACCACTTGACAGGCGGAGTTGATGAAATCATTCATTCAGTCCTCAAGTCTAGATCTTTGAGAAGCATATTCATTCACTCATTCAATAACCCAAGCTTCACCTCCCCCTTCAAGGGAGAACACAGAGACAGAGGACAGTGTATTAGTCAGGAAATGCTACTTGCAAAAGCAACCCCACAAATCTCAGTGGCTCAACTCTATACAAGGTTCTGTCTTCTCACATGAAGTCTGACCGGGCATTCCTGGTCTGTGGTGACTTTCCATCCATGTGGTCATTTAAAGACCCAGGCTGCTTCCCTCTCATGGCCCCAACCTCCTCCAGGACCAGGTCTCCTATACATCATCCAGAAGATGGGAAAAGAGAATGGAAGCTTGTGGGAGGACTTCATGGGCTGGGCCAGAAACAGGGGCTCATTGCTTCTGTCCATGTTCCATTGGCAAAATTCAGTCACATGATCGCCCTGACAGCAAAGGATGCTGGAAAGTATGGCCAAGCTGTGTATCCAGGAAGAAGAGGGAGTGGATTTGGGGAGTACCTAGTTCACCTGGCGCCGAACTTCCCTGGGCCCTCAAATGGGTCTGCTTCCCCAGAGGAGTTCCTGGACACAGCTTGCTCTGCCAAAAGCAACCAGAAAAAGGACTTCTCTGCTCTTGCTGCATCTTCATTATTTCCTCAGTGTACATTCTGTTCCATGGACATCTTGGCACAAGTGGCCTTTGCTCCCTTTCGGATCTGGCTCTCACAGTGAGATTTCCAGGGCTGAGGCTCCAGACACCCGGAACACTGACTGAGAGGCATGGAAAAGCATCATGAAGGGTATAGGTCACAGGTTCAGACAGACATAGGAACTCTCACCAGCTGCGTGTCCGGAACAAGTTATTTGGTCCCTCTGAGCCTCAGTTTCTGCCTCTGTGAGTAGTGGGCAATAAAAGCACATAGTACATGTATTTATGAGAATCTGATGGCATAAAAAGGTACAGACAGCCCAATAACAAAATGGGCAAAGACTTGGATGGACAGTTCTCCAAAGAAGATACTCAACTGGTTAATAAGCACATTCTTAGTGGCAGCAATATTTCCCACTCCAAAGTGTATCTCCTTTGGATGGAACTGGAGCCGATTATACAGAGTGAAGTAAGCCAGAAAGAAAAACACCAATATAGTATACTAATGCATATGTATGGAATTTAGAAAGATGGTGATGAAAACCCTGTATACGAGACAACAAAAGAGACTCAGATCTATAGAGTGAACTTTTGGACTCTGGGGGAGAGAGAGAGAGGGAGAGGGTGGGATGAGATGGGAGAATGGCATTGAAACATGTATACTATCATGTTAAGAAGCGAATCGCCAGTCTATGTCCAATGTAGGATGCAGGATGCTTGGGGCTGGTGCATGGAGAGGACCCAGAGAGATGGTATGCAGTGGGAGGTGGGAGGGGATTCATGTTTGGGAACGCATGTACACTCGTGGTGAATTCATGTCAATGTTTGGCAAAACCAATACAGTATTGTAAAGTAAACTAAAGTTAAAATAAAAATTAAAAAAAAAAAAGAAAAGAAAACTTGATGTAATTTTCATAGTTTAGAACAGTTGGCAATTAAATTCTCTCAGGTTTTGTTTACCTGAAATATTTTTAGCTCAAAAAAAAAAAAAAAGTGTATCTCCTTGACATGAGGATTAATTCAGGCTGGTTGTTTTTTTTAACACTAAAAACATTTTTATTCTACTATTTGGGGACTAATAAAAATATTTTCAGTTTTGTGCATATTCATAAAAAGTAACCACTTTAAAATTCTCCTTGTCTAATATTCAGGAGTAGAAGAAATGGAGTAGCCATCATAGTCAACAAAAGAGTCCGAAATGCAGTACTTGGGTGCAATCTCAAAAACGACAGAATGATCTCTGTTCGAATGATCTCTCCATTCAATATCACAGCAATCCAAGTCTATGCCTCACCCATTAATGCCAAAGAAGCTGAAATTGAATGGTTCTATGATGACCTACAAGACCTTCTAGAACAAACACCAAAAAATAAAAAATAAAAAGGGTGTCCTTTTCATCATAGGGTACTGGAATGCAAAAGTAGGAAGTCAAGAGATACCTGGAGTAACTGGCAAGTTTGGCCTTGGAGTACAAAATGAAGCAGGGCAAAGGCTAACCGAGTTTTGTCAAGGGAACACACTGGTCACAGCAAACACCCTCTTCCAATGACACAAGAGACGACTCTAAACTTGGACATCACCGGAGGATCAATACCAAAATCACATTGATTTTATTCTTTGTAGCCGAAGATGGAGAAGGCCTATACAGGCAGCAAAAACAAGACCAGGAACTGACTGTGGCTCAGATCATGAACTCCTTATTGCCAAATTCAGACTTAAATTGAAGAAAGTAAGAAAAGCCACTAGACCACTCAGGTATGACCTAAATCAAATCCCTTACGATTATACAGTGAAAGTGACAAATAGATTCCAGAGATTAGATCTGATAGACAGAGTATTTGAAGAACTATGGATGGAGGTTCACAAATTGTACATGAGGCAGTGATCAAAATCATCCCCAAGAAAAAGAAATGCAAAAAGGCAAAATTGTCTCAGGAGGCCTTACAAATAGCTGAGAAAAGAAGAGAAGCAAAAGGCAAAGGAGAAAAGGACAGATATATCCATCTGAATGCAGAGTCTGTCACTGTTTCCACTGTTTGACTGTGTGGATCGCAACAAACTGTGAAAAATTCTTATAGAGATGGGAATACCAGACCACCTGACCTGCCTCCTGAGAAATCTGTATGCAGATCAAGAAGCAACAGTTAGAACCAGACATAGAACAATGGACTGGTTCCAAATTGGGAAAGGAGTATGCCAAGGTTGTATATTGTCACCCTGCTTATTTAACTTATATGCAGAGTCCATCATGCAAAATGCTGGGCTGGATGAAGCACAAGCTGGAATCAAGATTGCCAGAAGAAATATCAATAAACTCAGGTATGCAGATGACACCACCTTTATGGCAGAAAACGAAGAGAAACTAAAGAGCCTCTTGATGAAAGAGAAAGAGGAGAGTGAAAAAGCTGGCTTAAAATTCGACATTCAAAAAGTGAAGATCATGGCATCTGGCCCAATAATTCATGGCAAATACATGGGGTAACAATGGAAACAGTGACAAACTTTATTTTCTTGGGCTCCCAAATCACTGCAGATGGTGGCTGCAGCCATGAAATTAAAAGATGCTTGCTCCTTGGAAGAAAAACTATGACAAACCTAGACAGAATAATTTAAAAAGCAGAGACATTATTTTGCCAATAAAAGTCTGTCTAGTGAAAGCTATGGTTTTTCCAGTAGTCATGTATGGATGTGAGAATTGGAACATAACAAAGGCTGAGCGCCAAAGAATTGATGCTTTTGAATTGTGGTGTTGGAGAAGACTCTTGAGAGTCCCTTGGACTGCAAGGAGATCAAATCATTCAATCCTAAAGGAAATTAGTCCTGAATATTCACTGAAAGGACTGATGCTGAAACTGGTCCAAACTTTGGCCACCTGATGCGAAGAATGGACTCATTAGAAAAGACCTGGATGCTGGTAAAGATTGAAGGCAGGGGGAGAAGGGGTTGGCAGAGGATGAGATGGTTGGATGGCATCACCAACATGAGGATGCGCAAGCTCCAGGAGTTGATGATGGCCAAAGAAGTCTGATGTGCTGTGGTCCATGGGGTCGCAAAGAGTCGAACACGCCTGAGTGACTGAACTGAACTAATATGCAAATCTACATAAGTAAAGAACTGCTTCCATCTTTCTTATTAACATTCATTTAAATATTAAACATCATTAATATATTTTGCTTATGGCAATTTTAATATACCCTCTGACCTTTAACAGAAAATTTTTTTTTTCAAAGAATTCTAGAGCATTACATTTCATGGTCTCATAACATAACCTTATTGGAAAATATAATTCATTCTTTCTATCCTATAGGCTGATTTATTTACTTTATTTTTGGCTGCTCTGGGTCTTTGTTTTTTGCATTGGCTTTCTCTAGTTGTGGCAAGCTGTGTCTCCTTTCCAATTGCGGTCCATGGGCTTCTCATCGAGGTGGCTTTTCTTGTGAAGCACGGGCTCTAGGTTGCCAGCGCTTCAGTAGTTGCAGCGCACAGCTGAGAACTCTCAGGCTGCAGTAGTTGCAAGATGCAGGCTTGGTAGTTGTGGTGCACTGGCTTAGTTGCAGCACGTGGAACCTTCTCGGACCAGGGATCGACTCTGTGTCTCCTGCATTGGCAGGTGAATGCCCATCTACTGAGCCACCAGGGAAATCTTAGGCTGATTATTTTTAAGAAGCAGAAGACCTGGGAAATTTTTCAGTTACTGCCCCCTCGAGTGACTGAAAGATTTTAAATAAAGAACCCGTGACAGGAATAAAACTATCACTAGAGGTATCTGCAAAGAATATGGAGCTAAGTATGGTCGGGAAATTGTGGAAGGTCTAGAGATCAACATCCAGTCTGTCTGCATGATGCAGCAAGCGTTTATTTACCAAACATTTGTGCTTTTTTTTCCTCCCTGTGAATTGTCTTCCTCCTCTTTGAAGTCTCAAATTGCTACCCCCAACATTCTCTTGTCATCAGCTGAAGATGGTATTTAATATGAGGGCTTCAGCTCTCTTGGCAAGTTACTCAGTTTTCCATGGTCTCCCCTGTGAATATAATGTTATTAAACTCTTGTTTGATTTTCTCCTGTTAATCTCTCATGTCAATTTAATTCTTAGACCAGGCAGAAGAACCTAGACGTGTAGAGGAAATTTTTCTTCCTCCCCAGCGACAGGAAAAGGTGCTTAACATCACTAACCATTTAGGGAAATGCAAATCAAAACCACAGTGAGATACCACTTCAGATTCATTAACATGGCTATTATGAAAAAACAAGGTTGGTGAGGGTGTAGGGAAATCGGAACCTTTGTGCACTGGTGATTGGAATGTAAAGTGGTACAGTCGCTGAAGAAAACATTTCTCAAAAAAAAGTTAAACATAGAACTACCATATGATCCAGAAATCCCACGTCTGGGCATCCACACACAAGAATTGAAAGCAGGGACAGGAACAGACATTTGTACACCCATTACTCACTTCAGCATTTTCTGAAATAGCCAGAAGGTGAAAACAACCCAAGCACCCATCGATGGATGAATGCATAAGCAGAATGTTGTCTAACCATACAGTGGAATATGATTCAGCCTTAAAAGGAAGGAAATTTTGACACCTGCTACAACATGGATGAACTTTGAAAGCGAAAGAAGGCAGTCATGAAAAGACAAGTACTGTCTGATTCCTCGAGGAGTCAGACTCCTAGACACAGAAAGCAGATTGGTGGTTGCCAGGAGCAGTGGGCAAGAGGAAATGGGAGTTATTGTTCACTGAATCCAAACTTGCAGTTTTGCAAGATGAGAAAATTCTGGAGATGGATTGTGCTGATGGGTACACAGCAACGTGAATGTACTTCATGCCACTGAACTGAACACTTAGAAATGGTTAAAATGTTAATTTTTTAAGTGATGTATGTGGTTATTCGCTAAGTCCCATCCAGTTCTTTGCAACCCCATGGACTACAGCACGCCAGGCTTCCCTGTCCTTCATCATCTCTTGGAGTTTGCTCAGATTCATGTCCATTGAGTCAGAAATGCCATCCAACCATCTCATCTCATTCCCTTCTCCTCCTGCCCTCAGTCCTTCCCAGAATCAGGGTCTTTTCCAATGAGTTGGCTCTTTGCATCAGGTGGCCAAAGTATTGGAGCTTCAGCATGAGTCCTTCCAATGACTATTCAGGGTTGATTTCCCTTAGAACTGACTGGTTTGATATCCTTATAGTCCAAGGGACTCTCAAGAGTCTTCTCTAGAACCACAATTCAAAAGTATCAATTCTTCAGCGCTCAGCCTTCTTTATGGTTCAACTCTCACATCTGTATATGACTACTGAAAAAACCATAGCTTTGACTAGATGGACCTTTGTTGGCAAAGTGATGTTTATTTTACCACAATAAAAGAGGGGGTGGCCAGGCATGTGCACAGATAGAGGGAAATGTCTGGACCATGTATGTTTCCCTCTTTAGAGGTCAGAAAAGGTGAACTAGGTAGGGCTGGCTAGGGCAGGGAGTGCGGCCCCCAGGGGGACCTGGAGAGACATCTCACTGGCCACCACATTCCTCCTACCATCCTGGGGTCCCACAGGCGTGCTCTGGGCTCCCCACCCCATTCCCCACTTGTTTCTGTCCTACTTCCGATGCTGGGAGAATCCCCCATGTTCCACAACAGTGATGCAGCCTCCCTGTTTTTTGGGGGCACCCATAGAGGGTCCCAGCCACCAGTGGGTCTGCAGAATATAGGTGAGAATACCTCTTTCCCTACCATCCCACTGACCCTGCAAAAACCTTCTTTCCTGCTACCCAGTGCTCCTCTGGTGATTCCTCAGCTCAGAAGATTCCCAGCTTCCTTTTTTCCCTGAATAGCACCCTCTTTTCTCACTCCAGCTTCAAAGTGTTTAACAGCAGACTTCCTGCGCCTTCCTTCCTCAGAGACAACACAGAGTGAGAAAAACAGTGAGCGAGACAATGGTCTTGACTCTTCAGGAATTCAATCATAAAAAATGTAAAAGAACTCTAATGTAGGATTAATAAAAACAACCATAAGCAATGCATGCACCTAAATTGGACCATGGCTCAATAGTGGATAGATAGACAGGAAGGAAGAACGAGAGAAAGAGGGAGACAGGAGAACAGTCAATAGATAGGAAGGAAGAAAGAGAGAAAGAGGGAAGACAGGAGAATAAACTTAAAATACATTTTGGGACAATTGGAGAAATTTGAATATTAACTAAATGTCATAAGAGATATAAGAATCGTTAGTTTTGCTAAGTGCAATAATAGTATCCTATTCACGTAAGACAATGTCTTTATACAGTGGAGGTACATGCTGAAGAATTCAGAGGCAAAGTATCAGGCAACCATTTTGAGATGGCTTGGCAAAAAGAAGAAAGATGAATCAAATATGGAAAAATGCAGGAAAGCTCTTTGTTTCATCCCTTTTTTACTGTTTACAAATTTTTCAAAACAATAATGTAAAAAAAACAAGCAAAATTCTGCCCACTTTGTGGCTGAAATATCATCTTTCATTCCTACCTTCATTGATTCCCAGACAAGATTCCCTAAGACCCTCAGCGTTCAAATCTCTGACAGGACTTGCATCTTCTTTTACTACTGAACTGGAGCTCCTTAGGGCAAAAACTTTGACTTATTTCCCTACCTCCCCTCTTGCCCCACCTCCCCCTCCCTGTCCAGCACAGTGCCAGGCACACATCAGGGTTGAATAACAAGTACCAACGGTTCCTGTGTGTCAGGCACCCTGAAAGTCCTTAGATTTGTGAACTCCTCAGGGAGTGAGTGATTCAGTGAGGGGGCTATTAGCATCCCATTTTACAGATGGGGAAGCTGAGGCTCAGAGCAGTTAAGTCACTTACCCAAGATGATACCCCTCATAAGTGGTTGAGTCATGTTTGTCTCAGGTCCCACCAACCTAAAAGCTGGCTACTGTGTCTGAACTGAATCTAAACTCAGTTCTTAACACCCTGATGGGACAGGTGGGGTGACCATTCCAATTCTGTGGGAGCAAAAGCTGGGCCAGAAGAGGACAGGGGACATTCCCAAGGGCTGGACAGAGAATAGCAACGCTATCTCTGTGTTTTGGTACCTGTTCCGTGCCAGACTCTGAACTGGTAACTTAAGGGCACAAACTCAATTCCCACAGCAGTCCTCACAGTGGGGGTAGAGAGAAAAGTGTAATCTGGAGTCAGGACCTCAGACTCCAGAGTTAGCTGGCTGGGGCACATCCAGGCTTCCCACTTCTGGGATGGTGATACTCAGAAAATTCCTTAACTTTGGCATGCCTCAGTTTCCCCATCCATAAAATGGACCATGATAATGGCATCTTGTTTACACCTGGGTTTGGTGACATAATTTGCTGAATTAGTCATTCAAAGCACTTAAAACACTGCCTACCTCAGAGTAACTGTGAAATCAGAGAGGCAGGGTAGCTGTCCAAGACAGCATGGAGATAGTGCCAGAACCAGGATCATCTGACCCCAAAGTCCTTGCTTTCTAAATCCTTCTTTGGAGCATAGTATGGGGCCAAGAGAACAAGGGTCTCTACCCCCAAATATTTGGTCCAACCTGGTTCTTGTCCTTTATGAAATGTGTTTCCCAGGACTTGCCTCTCCCCTCACCCCTCTCCCCTTCCCCTCTTCCTTTCTCTCCCCCTCCTCCTCATTCTGGGTTTTCCCAGTGGCTCAGTGGTAAAGAATTCGCCTGCCAATGCAGGAGACATGGGTTCAGTCCCTGGGTCGGGAAGATCCCCTGGAGGAGGAAATGGCAACCCACTCCCGTATTCTTGCCTGGGAAATCCCATGGGCAGAGGAGCCTGGCGGGCTGGTCCATAGGGTCGCAGAGTCGGAGAGGACTTAGCAACTAAACAATGTCCTCCTCCCCTTCCCCAGCCCCTCCCTGTTCTTCCTCCCCTTCCTCCCGTGCCCCCTTCTCATCATGGGCAGAACAGAAAGAGCCTGGGACCTCAGTTTGTATCACTTCTTGTCCCTCTTTGGGCCTCAATTTCCCCAGCTATACACTGAGGGATGTGAAGTTTACTACTTCATGTCTGCGTGGGCTGGACAGATTCTGTGAGCTTGAGTGGACATTGACCAGTGCCAGGGATGCCCCTCCCTGTCAAGGAGGGTCCAGCCTTCTAGTTCCACACCCCAGACAGCTTTAGGGTAAAAGAGAGGTGCCCTGGGAGCTATGACCCCTCTGCCCAGCCCCACCTAGACCAACTGGCTCCATAGCCTACAGCCATAGCTTACAGACAGACTGGCTTTGCTCTGGAGGGCAGCACAGAGTCGCCTCAATGGGAGTGGGTTCACGGTTAACTCCTGCCCCAGACTGACTGGGCTCCTGCTAGGGTCTCCTGGAGTCTTGGGGCTTATTGCCACTGCCTGTGGGGAAGGCAGCCCTGAAAGCTGCTGTGCATCGCCCATTCACACCAGCAAGCTCTGATCCAGTCTGGTGGGAGCTGATGGCCAGTCGTGCCTGTACCTCTTGTCACGGCCTCTGACAGAGAGAGCCTAGGAAGTTGGAGCTGGGAAGCCCCCTCCTCAGTGATCAACCCAACTGCCTCCTTATGGAGCCCTCACGAGAGGCAGGGATATTTCAGGGCATGTTGCTGAGTTCAGGACCACCCGAGAGGCCCCAAGTTACCAGGGGTGACAGCCATTTGTTTCCCCTGGGCTCACAGTGGGCGAGTGGGTGATGGGAGGGAGGAGATGAGGAAAATGCAAAAGA
>SJYQ01092845.1:0-24995 GCA_006410935.1 Redunca redunca | reverse complement strand
CACTGTGGGTATATGCCTGTATACATTTTTCTGGGAAGAACATCCACGGTGTTCATGAGATACCGTGGTGGGGAGGGGTGCACGAATTAACCTGGAAGCCGGGCAAGTTGCACCTGCCCACGTGTGCTCACCCCCTACACGTTTCTTAGTGGACAATGGGTAGAAGATTTCAGGGACTTCCCCAGCAGTGGTTAAGACTCCAAGCTTCGGTGCATGGGTGCACTGGTTCAATCCCTGGTTGGGGAACCAAGATCACACATGTGTGCAGCATGGCTCCAGTCACCCCCCAAAACAACTGTACTCCAGTAAAATTTCATTAAAAAATAAGATTTCAGTCTTAGTGAAGGGGCAAGTTTCTGGTCCTCAGAGGTGGTTTGGAAAGGATTCTTTGCATAAGATGTGTGAGGTTTCTTCCAGCTCAGATTTGGGAGGGCAGAGGGGGTTCCCTGGAGGTCCAGTGGTTAGCACTCCCTGCTTCCATTACAGGGGGCACGGGTTCAATCACATCCCTGGTTGAGGAACTAAGATCTGGCAAGTTAAGCAGCCAAAATTAAAAAAAAGCCTTGGAGGTCAGAATATCAGTTTCTCAGCAAAAAGCTCTTGGGGACGACCAGAGAGCTCTGCCTGGTTAGGTCTGACTGATGGAGCCACTCAAAACCAGGGCAGCGCATTCCCTCCAGGCTGTCAGGACAGTGGGGGTGGGTAGGGGGCTCAGCTGGAGAGTCTTAGGAGTCAGATCGCCAGCCCCCCGCAACCCGCAACCCGCAACCCGGGAAAACCAGCCCGGTCATATGCCATGCTTCACTGTGACACAATCTCTCAACCCTTCTCAGAAACAAGAGAAAACTTGACCCCTTCTCTGTCTTAAAGGGGCTTTGTTCCTTTGTTTCAAGGAATTCAAATCCATGGAGCTGCTTAGTCTCTCGCTTAGAGGTGCTGGGGAAATGTTTTGTTCACTCCCTTTGGTTTTTATTGAGGTAAACGACACGTTTGCGCCCTCTCTGAGCTGGCCGGCTCAGGGGCTTTCAGCGCATTCACCTTGCGGAGCTACCATCGCCCCTGGCCGTTTACAGCTCGGGTTTTCATCTTGCACAAAACCGAGACTCTGTCCCCACTCCAGTTACTCCCCGCTTTCCCTCCCGAAGCCTCTGGCCCCCACCCTGCTACCTTCCGTCTCTGAACTGGACTACTTGAACTCACATGAGTAGAATCATACAATATTTGTCCTTCCGTGTCTGACTTAATTTCAGGTAGTATGATGACCTCATTGTTCATCTATGCTGTAGCATGGGTCAGTATCCCCTTTCTTTTGGAGACTGAATAATATTCCCTTTCTATGTCTAGACTGCATTTCTTTTATCCATTCATCCATGAACGGGCATCTGGGTTGTTTCCGCCTGTTTTGGCTATTGTGAATAACGCTGCTATGAACCTGGGGGTACAGATATCTGTTTGTACAGATATCTGTACAAATCCCTGCTTGCAATTCTTTGGGGGTATATACCCAGAGGTGGATTCATCCATTCTTTTTTTTTCTTTAATTTGGCTGTTTGGGTCTTAGTTGCAGCATGTGGGATCTAGTTCCCAGACCAGGGATCAAACCCAGGCCTCCTGCATTGGGAGCTCGGAGTCTTAGCCACTGGAACACCAGGGATCCTTTTTGACATTACATTCTCTGAACTTACAAAGAGGCTTTTGAGAGCCTTCCAAATTTCCCGTAGAACTAATGACCACTCCCTGCTGGGGCCCCGAGAGGGACCAGGACTCGTGCCCCTGCCTCCTACATGGAGCGAGTGGCTTGTTTGTCTGTTTGTGTTTCCCCTTGAGTCATGTCTTCAAACATAAAGGAAGTCCAGGGGTCCCTCCTAGCAGACGCTGAGAAACAACGGAGGCTTTCTCAACCCTCCCAAAAAGGGAACCCAAGTGATGAGTTTCTTAGTCAAGGTGGGTCAGTCCCGCGCTCAGAGACAACAAACCCCAGCATGGGATTTTAGAGCGAAAGGGAAGTTTAGAAATCTCTTAATCCAGCTGTCCTTTTGGGAGATAGGAAAACCAAGCCCCAGGTTGGTGGCAGATGGGGTCAAGTTCAAGGTCACAGAACTTGCGACTCGGTCGCACAGGAGGTGCTGTGTTGCGTGGAAACCCCAGGCCAACTGCTCCGGCTCCATGTGGAAGCCGGGGTGCAGGGCTGCCCCCCTTCAGAAGCACTGGCCGAGATTCTGACTGGGGCCAGGGCGGGGGGGACCCTCTATCAGGACTGGGGCTTTCTGAAGGGATATTAACAACGAGGCTCTTTCCGGAGGCCGTGATACCATCAAGGCCTCTGTTTTATGAAGAAATCTTGGTCTTTCACAATCTCTGCTCTTAGTTCTTTCTCAGAACAGGTTCGTGTGAATCAAAACGGTGTGGTTGTTAATTAACTATAGTATAGGTGATTGGTTCCTGTTTTTTTTTTTTTTTTTTAAACTCAGCTCACAGGGGCCAGAAGGAAGTTCTCTGGGTGCATTTGGCCCCCACGGAGAGCTTGATGGTTCAGCTGGAGGCTCGGCTGTGCCCTGTCACTTTGCCAGGCTTAGTGGAGAGAGTGTTCTAGGGAGGGAGGGGTGGGGGTGGGAAGTGGGGGTGTCACTAGCGTAGGCCTCAAGGAAACTTCCCCCACCCGGGGACCCCCTTGCTCCCTCATTTAAGTGCCCCCAAACCCCAGAAGTGCCGTTGTCACCTGAATTCCCATCAGCTGACCTCGAGGGTCTCCTCCGGTTGAGCCCAAGTGGTCCTGGAAGCTTCCTAAAAGAAGTCTGTTCTCTTGCCAGCCTCTCCACCCCAAACTCCTCATGAACCCAGGTGGGGCCGGCTGGGTTCCTAACAAGACCAAAGATAGTTTGACTTCCCCCGCTCCCTACTCTCATCCCTCCAGGGAGCCTTCCCCTCCCTGCTCCAGGCAGGCCATCTTCAGTGTTGGAAGGATCGCACGCAGTCCAGCAGAGCGCGGGGCCAGGAGTCCAGGCCCTGCAGGGCAGGGGTGATGGGCCTGGCCCCGCTCTGAGGCCCTGGACAAGCCACGTGGCTCTGTCAGCCTTGGTCGTCCCCCTGTGACCCGTGACGACGATCACTCCCTCACTCGCCTGGTGGGGGTCAGAGCCGATGACCCCCCACTGTCCGGGTCTCCTCCTTAGCTGGTCAGCTCAGGTCCCTCTGTCCTGAACCAGTGACCACCCTGTGGTCTGATGGTCAAGAGCACAGAGGCCTGGGAGGTGGATCTCTGAGTCCAGCTCTGCCTCGCTCTGGGACCCTGAGCCAGTCTCTAAGCCTCAACTCTTTCTCTGTAAAATGGGGTCATAGCTACTCAGCTCACAGGCCAGGCTTATCGGAGTTGAGGCTGCAAGAAGTATTCCCCTGTATTCTAGCTCAACAGAGCTAACAGCTACCTCTGGTTCTAGTTGATCGACTAATAAAATGCTGTGTTTTTTTTTTTTTTTAAATCATCTTTTGATTGAAAAACAGACCACGGTCTTGGAGGCTCCCCCCAGAACAAAAGGCGAGGGGAACCCAGCCCCACCCGGCCCGCCCCCAGAATGTGGAGGTCTCTTCCCACTCTGCCCAGGGTCTGGCCTCCTCTGGGGGCAGAGAGGGGGTTGCTCCCGAAGCCAAGAGTTAGAAGGGGGAAGGAAGAGGGAGTGTGGGGGGCCCTGAGTCGGGGGAGACAGGGAGGCAGGAGGAAGAAGACTGTAGCTGGAAGAAAAGGCAGCCGCGGCTGCCCCACAGCCTGGGGAAGATGGCAGGCCAGCCCGGCCTTTGAGGTCAAAATCTGACAGCTGGACAGGACCCCGGAGGCCTTCAGGTCCCACCCCCTCATTTCAGGGCCCAGAGGGGAGGGGCTTGGAGCCTGTCCCGGCTCCCAATCAGGGCTCATGCCCGTCCATGCCCACTGGCTTCAGCCCAGGCACTGGGGATGCCACCTGACTCGCCAGGACCACGCGGCGCCTGGCCCCACCAAGCCTCTGCTCCGCGGGCCGAGGCCCTCCAGGCACCACGCCGGGCCCCTTACGTGCTTGGAATAGTTAAAGGTCCTTTTTCAGCACAGCAGCCCCAGGAGGTTGGTTTGTGATCCCCATTCGGCAGATCTGGGCACTGAGGCTTCCATCAAGGTGGGGCTGGGCCCAAGCCTGGCCCCCAGGGCGGAGTGGCCGCAGCCCAGACTCCTGCTGCTCCCAGAGGGTAGGCGGGCTGGGCACGTTGGTGCCTGCTCTGAATGGCCCCCTTGGGGAAGGGGTGATGGGGACGGCTCCCCAGGCAGGGCTCCAAGCGCCCTCTAATCTGCCGGCTCCCAGCCCCCCACCCCAGGCCAAGGCCTTATCACCCAGAGCCTTGCTGCTGTTCGAGCGCCCCGCGAGCTGTTTCCCGCGCTCTTTTTCCCGCGCTTGGCCCTATCACGCCCGCAACCTTGCCCAGCGTGACTCCTCCTCCAGGCCCAAGCAGAGCTGCTGTCAGACCAGCAGTGACTGAGTGATTCCTCCCAACTTCTGCCTGTGGGTGGGGCGGACGGAGGACCACTTGATGATGCTCTGTCTTCCGGGAGCCCCCAGGAGACCCTTATGGCTGGGAGCGGGGAGGTGAAACACGTGGGGGGCAGGGGCCGGAGCTGCTCTGTGCCCCAGGGGGCTCTGCACCCGAAGCCAGGAGGACCGGACAGTCGGGCTGGCCTGGCTCTGCCCCTGCCCCGACTGCTGACCCGTGGGCTGAGTGCTGGGCCTGGGCTCCCAGCACTCAGTCCCTGGAATTGGTGGACACTGACCTCTTCCTCCGTGTGTACAAAATGACCTCAGGCCTCCAGCATTGGGCCTTGAGCCCCGCATGCAACTCCAGCCATCCCCTCCAAACCACAGGGAGAGAGAAAAGGCCCCTCCTTCCCTGGGGAGCAGGCTCGGGGCTGGGCCGTGGACAAGGGCGGCATCAGCTCTCGACTTACGTGATCGCGCGGGTTTTTCGATCGATGTGGCTTTCCCCGTTGCAGCCCACCTGCCAGGCTCCCCTCTGATAGGCACTGAGTGCATACAGTGGGCTTGCTGGGAACCCGGAGGCCTCACCTTACAGAAAAGATAACAGTCCCGAGAGGTTATGGGATTCCAGCCCACGAGCATCTGAGTCCCAAACCTGAGCTCAGACGGCAAGTTTCCATGGTCTCTGAATGTAAACTCCAGTGGGATCTGGAAGCAGTTTTCTGGACGCAGGGTCCACAGTGGGTCACAAACGGAGGTACCCCTGGCCTTCATTCTCTGTTCCCAGCACAACTCAGTACGCGGCAGGAGCAATCGGATCTGGGATCTTCTAGAAGGGAGTGTACTGGCTTCCCAGCAAGAGAGCAGTGAGGGACGTTAGGCTTTGTAGCTGCTCTAACAAAACACCAGGACTTCCCCGGTGGTTCAGTGACTAAGACTCAGCACTCCCGATTCAGGGGGCCTGGGTTCGATCCCTGGTCAGGGAACGGGGTCCGGAATGCCACAGCTAAAGATGGAAGATCCTGCAAGCTGCAGCTGAGGCCTGGTGCAGCCAACTGATGTGAAGTCACGTCGCTCAGTCGTGTCCGACTATTTGTGACCCCATGGACTGTAGCCTACCATGCTCCTCTGTCCATGGGATTTTCCAGGCAAGAGTACTGGAGTGGGTTGCCATTGCCTTCTCCAGGGGATCATCCCGACCCAGGGATTGAACCCGGGTCTCCCACATTATAGGCAGACGCTCTACTATCTGAGCCACGAGGGAAGTAACTAAATCATTACAAATAAATATTAAAGCAAAACTCACAAACCAGGTTCCTTAACACACAGGAGTGGATTGTTTCATGGTTCTGGGGTCTAGAAATCCAGAGTCAGTGTCGGCAAAATCAGCTCCTTCTGGAGGTTCTGAGGGATGGTCCATTTCAGACCTCTCTCCTACCTTCTGGTGGTGGCCAGCCATCCTTGGCTTGGGGCTTCATCCCTCCAACCTCTGCCTCCGTCTCCATGTGGCCTTCTTCCTGTGCGTGTCTGGGTCGTGTGTCCAAATTTCCTTCTTCTTAGAAGGACACGAGTCATATTGAATCTAGGGTTTCACCGAACCCAGTGTGACCTCAGCTTCACTTGATTGCATCTACAAAGACCCTATCTTCAAGCAAGGTGACGGTCTCAGGTTCCGGGTGGACATGAACTTTAAGGGGACACTGTTTAAGCCCCTTTAAGGGGCTTCCCTGCTGGCTCAGCGGTAAAGAGCCCGCCTGCCAATGAAGGAGACACGGGTTCGATCCCTGGGTTGGGAAGATCCCCTGGAGGAGGAAGTGGAAATGCACTCCCGCATTCTTGCCTGGGAAATCCCATGGACAGGATCCTGGGTGGCGACCACGGGGTTGCAAAGAGTCGGACACGATTTAGTGACTGAACATGCAGGCACACTCATCCAACCCAAGTCAACGGGTTCTGATTTTAGGAAGAGGCCCTGAAACATAAAGGAGCATTTTCCCCTTGTCCCACCTAACCCTTCTTACCCTCTCTCCTGGCAGGCGTGGGGCGCCACTGACAATGCCACGCTCCTTCCTGGTGAAGAGCAAGAAGGCTCACACCTACCACCAGCCCCGCACCCGGGAGGATGAGCTGCTCTGGCCGCCGGCCCTTGGCCCTGGTGAGTCAGAGCCCAGGCTGGTCCGAGGCTGCACCCGCTGGCCTCCCTGCCCCACAAGAGGGGGAGGCAGGAGCACCGCATCCGGAAGTAGCCGCTCTTCCGAGTCTGGAATCAGGAGGAGCTCAGTAAATGCTGGTTGAATGGATGAATGGATGGATGGCTGCACCATCTCTTCTCACCCTGAGAGGGTGATGAGTGCATCCTGATTGGATCTGGTCCTCAGCAGCTGACACGTGATTTGTGATCGGAGGGCTGATCCAGAGCTGAAGTTGGGTGCTTGGAAAAATGGAGCTCTCCTAGGGGTGGGGGGCTCCTCCTGGTCTCCGCCCTGCTCCCAGCATCCTGGGTAGAAGCCCCTTCGTGTGAGTCTCCAGGAGCAGCCACAGTGGGTCTCTCTGGTGTCCCCCGACCCCCTACTCTTACCAGACCTCTAAGCAGAGCTAAAGTCTGTCTGTCTTGTCTCCCCCACAGTGGCCGGGGACCAGGTCCCGAGCATCAGCCCCGTCCTCAGCTCCCTGTTCCCAAACCAGCGCCTGGACTGGACGGACCTCAGACGGGAGCCGCAGCTGGAGCTGGAGCAGAGCTCGATGACCCAGCTGGCCTCGGGCCCAGGTGCCCAGCCCGGGGCCCCCGCCTCTCCCCAGCGGGCACGAGGGGACTTAGAGGGTGGACAGGCTCGAGGAAGCAGGGTCCCTTGGAGCTGTGGAGTCAGGAAGGGTCGACAGTCCAGGCTCTCTGGCTTCTGCTTGGATCCCTCCAGGACAGCGAGCTTATTCCCAGATGAGAACTCCCGTGCGGTGGGCAGGCCCACACAGTGGGCGAGGTTGGGGTGCGTTTCTGGACTGAAAATTCGAGGAGTCACAGTGAGCACCCAGAACTTCCCCCTGCAGTGAATAATTTGGGCTGCACACCAAAGCCTCAGCATGGGGTCATGGTGGAGGGTGGCGGGGAGCGGGCACTCTGTTCTTAGCATCACCACTAGACGAGCATCCCACCCTCCACAGAAGGACCTGCTGTGACCTCCCGACCCCAGGATGGGGACTCGCCGTCCTCTGACTCACCCCCATTCTACAAGCCCAGCTTCTCCTGGGATGCCCTGGCTTCCTCCTATGGCCACAGCTACCTGCAGGCCCCCTCGACCATGCAGTCTGCCTTCCTGGAGCGCTCCGTCAGCCTGTACGGCAGCCCTCTGGTGCCCAGCGCCGAGCCACCTTTGGACTTCAGCCTCCGCTACTCCCCGGGCATGGGCACATACCACTGCATCAAATGCAGCAAGGTGGGGGCCGGGCCCTGCTCGCACCCCTCCCCAGCACCCTGGCAGCCACGAGTGTCTGTAGTTGGGCACCCCCTGTGCTGTGACTCGGTCCTCTGGTGGGATCAAGAATTCACAGTGTCCATCTTCATCATCATTCTGAGCCCTGACCATGTGTCAGGCCCTGTGCTAAGCACTCGATGTGCCTGAGCTCCAGGCACGAAGGGCTAAAGTTCAGAAAGGTTGAGTCACTTGCCCCAGAACACACAGCAAGTAGATATCAGAATCACCATTCCCCCCTGGCTCTGCCCAACTCCCGCTTCTTAACCACCAGGCAATTCAGCCTCAAGACGGGGCCAGAAGGGGCCTTCCAGATGGCCCCCCTCCCACGTCATTCTATAGCCGGGAAAACCAGACACAGAGAGGCAAAGAGACCTTGCCGGGACACACAGCACACGCCCGCAGTCCGCAATCCAGTGATCGCAGGATTGCTCCCTCCTCTGTACGTCCAGCTATGGCCAAGCTGGGCGGCCCCTCCCCTCCGCAGCCCCCTGGGCCTCACCCTCCACCCCCACCCGCAGGTGTTCTCCACCCCCCATGGGCTGGAAGTGCACGCCCGCCGCTCCCACAGCGGGACCCGGCCCTTCGCCTGCGACATCTGCGGGAAAACCTTCGGCCACTCCGTGAGCCTGGAGCAGCACACTCACGTCCACTCCCAGGTGGGCAGCTGGCCGAGCTCCCGAGCCCCGGTGCTCTCCCCAGGAATCCTAGGGCGCTTGGGGTGGGTCTCTCTCCATGCCTCTGAGAGTGACAGGTTGGGACCCCATATCATCTGCCTCCTCGATCTGGGTGTCCCTCACCTTCCCTTAACAGCCCCTGATGGACCAGGCCGGCCCCGCGTACAACTGGAAGAGGCTAGGGGCTCGGGTGGGATTCCAGGTGGGTGCCTGGGATGCTGAGGAACGGCCCCGCCTTCTGGGTGCTTAGGGCAGATTTCTCACCTTTGAGGCCCTTGACTCCTAGAATCTGGGAGTCAGATTTAAATGCTCATCTCATCCCCTTAGCCCTGCCTGACGCCAAGATCCCTTCTTCAGAATCCCACTCCAGGGAAAGTGCCTGAAACTGACCGGAGGGCTAACACCTGGGTAGATCTGAAAGTTCAGGTGGAGAAACAGGCCGGGATGGTGAGAGCGTCCCTTCGTGATCACGTCCACAGTCACGCCAGCTGCCGGCTCAGTTCTCGACCTCCAAGCGACCCTTTGAGGTCACTACTCACTAGTCCAATGTACAGATGAGGAAACTGAGTCTCAGGGAGGTTAAATGGCTTGCCTGAGGTCATGTGGCGAGTAAGAGGCAGAAGCCAGAGTCGGGGCCCCCGGAATTCAGACTCTTAAGCAAACCACAAGGGAGGATTCCCCAGCAGGACACGGCTCAGCCGCCAGGCCTCGGCCGCTCCTGGGAGGGGCAGGAGTGCGGAGTCCCTGCGTCTTGCTCCTCAAGGCCACCCCAACGGAGTGTCCTGTTCCTCAGGGGATCCTGGCCGGGTCCAGTCCTGCGCCCAGCGTGGCAGCCCCGGGCCGCGAGGCCCCACCTGACCCCCCGGGGCCTCGTTTCCTCCGGCAGGAGCGCAGCTTCGAGTGCCGGCTGTGCGGCAAGGCCTTCAAGCGCTCGTCCACCCTGTCCACGCACCTGCTCATCCACTCGGACACGCGGCCCTACCCATGCCAGTTCTGCGGCAAGCGCTTCCACCAGAAGTCTGACATGAAGAAACACACCTATATCCACACAGGTGAGGCCTGGGCTCCGCTCTATCCCACCGCCACCCCCCCGGGGGGGACCCCAGCCCCTCCAAGCACCCCACCAGGGCCCAGGCCGAGCCTCTGAGCATCCCCGCCCATCACTGTTCGAAGGTCCAGGCCTTAGGACCAGGCTGGGGAGAGGGCGGGCGGGGTGTCAGGCTGACAGGGGAGGCTGCTCCCCTCCAACGGGAGGGCTGGACGCTGTGCTGCTCAAAGGAAAGAAAATGCACAGGAAAAACACCAGGAGAGAGCGAAATGTCAGCACCGAGACCCACGGGTGGAAGTGAGAGCGGCAGGTGACGTCCTCTGCCGCCATCGTTCCTTCCTTCACTCATTCCCCACTTGTCATTCATTCATCCTCTATGCATTCATTTATTCAGTCCCCAGTTCACGCCCACACTCATTCATTCCCCACTCTTATCATTCGTTCATGCCTCCAGATACTCATTCACACATTCCTCCACTCAGGCATTCCCCACTTGTCTTTCATTCATCCTCTATGCATTCGTTTATTCAGTCCCCAATTCACACCCATGCTCATTCATTCATTCCTCCACTCATCCTTTCCCCATTTGTCATTCACTCATTCCCCAGTTCACTTCCACATTCAATTTCCCATCCTATCATTCATTCATCCCTCCAACTATGCATTCATGCCTCCACTCATTCATTCCTCCCACAGCTGGTCATCCATTCATTCTATCATCCATTCACCCCTCCAGCCATCTGTTTTTCGTATCTCCATTCATTCATTCCCCCAGTCATTCATTCCTCAGCTGTTAACCAGTGCCTCTTTCTGCAGAGCCCCAGGCCAGGTGCTGGGCTCCATTGATAAACAAATTGGACCCATTCCCTACCCCTAAAACTGGAATACAATTCCCTGGAAGGGGTGAGTGGTCAGACTTTTTCTTGCCTCCCTTTTTTAATAATTTTCAAAAGCGAATGTGAGATAAAACATAATAAAGTCCCAGAGAACAAATGCAGGGCACCCGGCCCGGGCAATCCTGACCCTGTCTCTGCTGTCCTGCAGGTGAGAAGCCACACAAGTGCCAGGTGTGCGGGAAGGCCTTCAGCCAGAGCTCCAACCTCATCACCCACAGCCGGAAGCACACAGGCTTCAAGCCTTTTAGCTGTGAGCTGTGCGCCAAGGGCTTCCAGCGCAAAGTGGACCTGCGACGGCACCGTGAGAGCCAGCACAACCTCAAGTGAGGCTGCCCGGAGCCCGGCTCCCCGCTGGCCTGCCGGCGAGACCGTGCCACCTGGGGAGAGGCCAGTCTCACACACCCAGATCTCCAGTCTCCTGGAGGGGGCCCTGGACAGGACTCAGCAAACTTGTTCCAAGACTCAAATCGCTGTGTGAGCTCGAGCAAGTCACTTTCCCTCCCTGGACCGATGCTTCCCCTGCCGCGAAGTGTGGCAGCTGGTCTTTTCCAAGCCGATGCTGTCTGCAGGTCCAGGAGCTCAGTGCCCCCCCTGCCAGAACCCAGGAGGCCAGAGTAGCCCCAGGTGGGCCCAGAGAAGTCCTCCCCTATATGCTGCACCCGGGGATCCGGTCAGCTTGGCTTTCAGCAGGCCGCTTTCTGGCTGCCACAGATGGTCAGAGCCGTCTCCCGCCTCAGTGGGAGGCCCAGCACCCCTCTGCTTCAGCCAGCATACCTGCTGATCCCCACTTCTGACGGGCACTCAGACCATAGGGAAACCTGCAGTTGCTGCTGTCAGAAGCCTGCTCCTCTCAACAGCTGTAAATAAAAATAAAGACACCCCTTTACTTACATTTGACCAGCATTTCTTCAGTGCCTACTGGGTATGAACTAGTACTTGAGGCTTTGGGGAGGGATGGTGCAGTCTTGAAAAGCAGAGAAAGCTCTGTAGTCACTCACAGACACGTTCACAGACCAAACTGGTAAGTGCCGGGCAGAGCCACGAGAGACCCCTGTGACAAGACGGCAGGCAGGGGCCAGGCGGGCACAGCTGGGGGCTCTCGCAGTTTCCTGTGATTGCTATGACAAGTCACCACCAACTTGGTGGCTTTCAACAACACCAAGGGGGACTTCCCTGGTGGTCCAGTGGTTAAGATGCCATGCTTCCAATGCAAAGGGCACAGGTTCGACCCCTGGTCCGGGAGCTAGGCTTCCGCATGCCGCGCGGTTTGTGCTGCTTAGTCGCTCAGTCGTGTCCGACTCTTTGCGACCACGTGGACTGCAGCCCATTGGGCTCCTCTGTCCAAGGGAGTCTGCAGGCAAGAATACTGGAGTGGGTTGCCATGCGCTCCTCCAGGGGATCTTCCCAACCCAGGGATCGCAGCGTGACCAAAAAAATTAAAACAAAAACACAAAGGCATTCTCTTACAGATGTGGAGGTCAGAAATCCAAAGGGCGTCTCACGAGCGTAGAAGTCAGGGTGTCAGGAAGCTGGTTCCTTCCGGAGCCTTCGAAGGACACTCTGTTGCCTCTTTTTTCCCCAGCATCTAGAGGCTGCCTATATCCCTCAGCTTGTGGTCTCCTCCTCCATCTCCAGACCGCATCACTCTGACCTCCCATCAGCCCACCTCCTTCTTCTGCTTTTGACCTGCTGGCTTCCCTCTCGTAAGGACCCTTGTGATCATGTTGGGCCCCACCTGGATCACGTGGGAGACCCTTCCCATTGCAAGGTTCTTAATGGAATCACCGTTGTAGGCAGAATAAAGGTCCCCAGGGGCTTCCCTGGTGGCTCAGTAGTAAGCAGTCTGCCTGCCAGTTCAGGAGACACAGGTTCAGTCCCTGGGCCGGGAAGACCTCACACGTGTTTCAGAGCAACTTGGCCGACAAGCCTCAACTGCTGAAGCCTGTGTGGCCTAGAGCAGGTGCTCTGCAAGAAGGGAAGCCACTGCAGCGAGAAGTCCCTCCTCCACAGCTAGGGAAAAGCGGCCCCCAGCAAGGAAGACCCAGCATAGCCCGTAAACTAATTAATGTTTAAAGTAAGTTTAAAAAAAGAAGGATGGCCCCCTCAAGACAAGATCATGTCTCATCCTTGAAACTTGTGACTGTTATCTCATACAGCAGAAGAGGCTTAGCCGATGTGATTACGTTAAGCCTGGTGTGACCCCTCACTAGCCGTGAGATTCTCCTTTGAAAAAGGATGAATGGATCCTCCCTGTGGGCTGTCGGAGGATGCCCTGAGGCCATGCCTGTACAGCAGTGAGCAGGGCCCAGCACGTAGTAAGTGCTGCTAGGCCATGAACATGCCCTCTTGAAGTCCTGACTGTCCTACTTGGCCTGCTCAAGTGCTGCCTCCTCCAGGAAGCCTCCCTTGGTCATTCCAGCCAGAGTTTTTCTCCTGATTCTGAACACTGAGCTCCTTGGGCTCCTTGCTTATAGCTCAGAACACACCGAACCTGGACTAGTAGTTATCTGTGGGTAAGCTTCCTCTCTGCTGGAAGGAATTCCCTCTGGGCTCTGGCTTTCAGCACCAAGCCCATGCCTGGCCTGCTGCGATGAACACTTCTGAATGAGTCACTTCTGGGTGCCAAGCTGGTCCCAGGGTTGCTTGACATTGTCTCTGACCCACATGGCCCTCTGCAAAGGAGGTGTCGTTACCCCATGTCACAGAGAGGGTGTAAATGAGGCTCAGAGAGGTCGCTCATCTTGCCCAAGGTCACCCAGCAGGTAAGTGCAGAGCTGGGGTCCCTGGAGCCGCGTCTTCTTTGAGTCGCTGTCTGCCTTTCTTCCCAGTGACATCTGTTTGCTGTCCTCCACGGTGAGTCCAGAGGTTTCTGAAGCCCCTGGGGAGTGGTAAATCCCTGGGCTCCCAGGCTCTGGGTTTGGCTGGGCAGGATCCCTTGGCCTACTTCATTGCAGAGGCCCTTCCTGTTTACTTTAGCAAGAATTCCCCTGCACAAACCCGTCAGGTGTGTGGAGGGTGGGGTGGAGGCTTGGGATTTGCATACGAGGGTGGTCTGGTCTCCTCAGCAGGCTTTCAGATCCTTGTCCTGGAGGTCTTGCTCTTGAAGTCCGAGGAAGACAGCCTCTGCAGCCGATCCACTGGAGCCCCTGGAGCCCTTGGAGACCCTGCTCCAGCCCCTCCTCCTGTCCACGGGGACCCTGTGGCCCAGAGAGGGAAGAAAACTTGCCCAAAGCCACACAGTAGAGTCAGGCTCACCTGGAGTGAGCCTGTACCTCCCAGAGAACAGGAACACACACACACACACACACACACACACACACACACACACACACACGGGAACTACTTTGCATGCTCCTTGTTTGCTAAACAAAACCACTCTAATATCAGGATTTCAGCCACTTCTGTGGCAGGGCGGGGCTAGGAAGTGGAGCTCTTTCTTCAAGAAAGACAAGGCGTCTTTCTTTCTCTGCTGAGGTTGGGAGAGTGGGATTGCGCTCATCGACCCCTCCACCCAGTGCCCACGACAGGGTGGTGGGGCGGGAGTGGGGGCTGCAGCCTCGGAGCAGGGTGCCAGAACCTCACGTCCACACACACTGCAGAGACAGGGGGTCAGTGCACAGGCAGGTATCCGATTGTGAAACCTGCTTCCTGGGAAGAGTCCGCAGGGTGTGGGCGGGGCGGGGCGGGGGGAGGGCAGAGCCACCCTGCGGACACTTCCCTGCACCTACCCCTCACCCAGCTGCGGGAACCCCAGGGAGCTCCCAGGGAGGATGGGCTACCCACACGGAGCCGCCGCCCTGGAGAAGGCCTTCAGGTCAGCATCTGCCCACAAGCCAGCAAGCTGTGCTCTGGCCAGTGGGAGTATCTCAGCCTTTGGGATGGCAGGGCTTCACTCAGCACGCTGGGGCCAGGGAGCCCAACCTCGTGGGTGCAGTGGGTCCTCCAGCTGCTGCGATTGGAGGGAGTCCAGTTGCTCGTTCTCTGTGTCCCAGCCCACTACCGCTCCCCTCATCTGAGATGCCCAGCGTGGAGTCCCCGTGTGTGAAGGCCCCTCCAGCCCCCAGAAGACTGCCCGGGGCTTCCCTTTCCTGCCCGAGGGAAAGGGCCCGGGGGGCAGAGTTGATGGGCCCCCTCACAAGGCCTATTGGCTGTGACGTCACACAGAATCCAGGTTTTCTGACCCTCCGGTCTAGGGCCTTCCTACCAGAACAGTGAGACTGATTGCACGACACCAGGGGACCCTGCTTACGGAAAACACGGAGTCAGTGGCGGCCTCTAAGGTTGTGTGGGAGATTAGAGGTTGCCCGACTGTGGCACCGACCCGGCTGCTGGGGACTGGAAGGGTGTGGATGGAACAAGTCAGATGTGGTGTCTGTAACTCAACTTGGAGGATCTGTTTACTCCGCGGTACATAACAAAGCCGGTATTTTAATATTAAAATGAACTGGTCACATCAGGAAGCAGAATGCAACATTTGAATCAGTTTTCAGATGGAATGTCCCACCGGTGGTGGCAGCTTCAGGTGACACCCCCAGGTCCCTGCCAGCCCCTGAGGGACACGCTGGGAGAGGCTAGGTGGCCCTCCATGGAAATCAGTGGTCGGCATGGAAATGCACCTCCCAAGGGCTGTCCGTCCAGGCATTTGCACAGTGGCTGAGCTGACCCCAGCCTGTTAGGAGGGGACCTCCCCACTCTGACCAGCTCCCCAGACCACACCGATCATCCAAGACAGATTATCTTTCCGAAGCTCAGTTCCCACGTCTCTTGGGGTCCTTCCCCTGGTCCAAAGCAGTCAATGGCTCAGGTGCCTTGGGAAGATTCCTCTGGGTCTTGGGTCTCTCCTGCTGCCCCCAGTCAGGCAGGGAAGGCCCCCGGAATGGAGAAGGGACACATTTCTACCCTCTTGGCCAACAGTGTTCCCTCCCCTGAACCCTGGAAACCCAGTTGAAGTGCACAGATTTTTCTTTTTCTCTTTTTTTTGGCTGCACAACATGTGGAATCTTAGTTTTCCAACCAGGGATTGAACCTGCAGCCCCTGCATTGGAAGCACAGCCTTAACCACTGGACCCCCAGGGAAGTCCCGCGAGTGCATAGATTTCCCAACACGTGCTCACCCCGGACCCTCAACTGTACTCCCAGGAATTCACACGAAAGAGAAAGAGTCAAGAAGGGACCACAGGTTAGCTACCGGGTCATCTTCTGAAGCCAGCTGGAAATGGAAAAAAAAAATACACTGGAACCATCCTAACCTCCCAGGAGAGATCGGCTAAGTGACCACTGGCACACCAGACAGAGGTCATCCGAGCAGCCGTCACGAAGAGCCAATGTGCTTTACAGGGACTGACCCGGAAGGGGCCTGAGTGCTGACATGGAGTGGAACACGCTTGCTTCACGATCGCGTGCTGACTCTTTCAAAACAGCACAACGTACGTTTGTGGGTGCTTAGAGAAACAAATCCGAAGAAGGCACAGCCAGCCATTGATAGCAGTTGTTTCTGAGGCCTGGGAAGGAGGGTTGACTTCACCCTCAATGCTATCTATAAAAGAAACTCGGATTTGTGTGTGTGTGTGTGTGTATTTTTTTACTTAAAAAAAAAAAAAGAACAGAAAATAGATTTTGCAGAATAAACGCATCAGCGTAGGAAGCTGTTCATGATATCTTAAGTGAAAAAGTGGTTTAAAATCAGTATACACCATATGATTCCATTTTGTTAATTACACACGGAAGGAAGTTCGCAAGGATAAAGAGCAGCGTATCAACAGGGCCTGTGTCAGGGGGTGCAAATTTTCTTTCTCCTTCTCTTTCAGCGTGTATGTTGTATTTTTCCGTCATGGGCATGCATGATAACATTATCAATGGCGTTACAAAAAGACTCCTTCTGCTCAAACATCATTTCCGTGCCTTTAGGTTGCTGCTGACCCTCCACGGCTCCACAGGGCCGGGTCCTTTCTCCTTCACCAGTGCTGGCCGTCTTGTCCCCAGCTCCCAACCCTGAGAGCCGCCTCCTAGCAGACGCTGCATCCAGTCCTAACCCTCAGCTTAGCAGCCAGCACCCAGGAGGTCCCAGAGAAGCCCAGGAAGTACACCCTGTCAGGGCCCCTGGCTCCTTTGTGGCAGGTGGGGTGGGACCCCTAATGGAGGAGCCCCTGGCTTGGGGATGGTGGGCTGGACCCTGGACCCCCAGATCTCCCTCCTAGCCGGGTGCAGGGCTGCCCCCTCCCATCTGCCAGGGGTCCAGCTAGAATTGGTCCCCAGCCAGGAGACAGGCAGGGCCCCAGGTTCCAGCGGCAGGGATAGGGGGCTGCAGGAAGGCAGGAGGAGGGAAATCTGAGACAGGGGCTGCGAAGAGCGGCCGTGCTCAGGTTTTGGCCTGATAAAGTTTATCAAACGGTGCCGGCTGCCAGCCGTTGGTGTGGAGCAGGCCCGAGGGCTTTGGCGGGAGGATGCTCCCAGGCCGATAGCGCCTTCCCGGTGTTATCAGGGGGCCTGGTGTCCCAGAGAGCAGGAGAGAGGGAGAAGCAGAGAGAGAGAGAGAGAGGGAGGGAGGGAGGGAGCCTTCCAACCACTTCACCCAGATGACAAGAGCCAGAGATAAGAGGTCTCAGAGGACCCTGGGGCCCTTGACATCACGGCTGCATGAGCAGCTGGGAAGGGGCCCCACGGAGGTGTGGGCCGGGGGCTCCAGCTTCTCCTGGGGCCCAGCCTTCTTTCCACAGAACAGGCTTGCTGCCGCTCTGCCCTTCTGCAAGGCTTAAAGAAAAAGCAGCCCGGGCTTCCCTTGGTGGCTCAGCGGTAAAGAGTCTGCCTACCAGGGCAGGAGACACAGGTTCAATCCCTGATGTAGGAAGATGCCACGTGCAACAAAGCAGCTAAGCCCAGGAGCCACCACTCCTGGGCCTGCGCTCTGGAGCCCAGGAGCCCAAATACTGAGCCCACGCGCTGCAGCTGCTGGAGTCTGCATGCAGTGAGAAGCCTGAGCATCTTAGCTAGAAAGCAGCCCCCACTCTCCCCAGCTAGAGACTGGCCATGCGCAGCAGTGAAGACCCAGCACAGCCAAAAATAAACAAAATTTTAAAAAAGAGAAAAAGTCCCTTTTTCGGGAAGTTTCCATGCCCTAGAAGAGGGGGCGGGAGGGCACCTCTCCACACCGCCTCTGTGGTCTCAAGGTGAAGGTCAGGCTCAGTTCACCTTAGGGACCACTCCCGTAAATGTCACTGTCTTGGGAGTCACACTTCAGGGAGTCATCCCCACCCTACAAACAAGGAAACAGTCTCAGAGTGAGTGTCGACGAGGATTCGGAGGATGAGGACCCAGGAAGCAGAAGGCAGAAGGAGAAGGGAGGAGAGGCTGAGGCCGGGACGCCCGCCCCTGCTCGCACCCCACAGGGCTAGCCGCTCCAGAGGCGGGGGCGCTGGTCCTAGGCTCAGAGCCCCATGGGGCAGGTCCCCGACCCTGGCCATGGCGGTCAGAGGGAGGGCAGACCCCAAGGTCTTCGGGGTTTTCCTGGGTGGGTGGGAATGGGATGGCATCTTAGTGGGTTTTTATAATTCCCTTTTCTAGACGTTTCCTGCCTTTTCCATGACGTCTATGGTAACAATGTGGGGGAGAAAGCTGATTTGTTTGCTTTCAGAAGGAGAGAGTGCAAGGGCCCCAGGAACCCCCGGCTGGGCCCTCGAGCCCGGGAGCACCGTGCCTCCGTCCAGCCCTGGGTGCAAACAGAGGCCAGGCCTGCCAGTGTCCACCGCACAGATAGCCAGGTCCCCTAGAGCCCTGGAGGACCCCTGGGCCCAGGGCCTTCCTGAGGCCCCAAGGCCACCCAGTGGGGTGGAAAGCACTCATTCCTCGACTCTTATTTACAGAGCAGCTGCCGTGAGCCGGGCTTACCTCTGGGCAGTGAGGATGGGCGATGGGAGAAGCCAGTGTGTCCACGCTTATGGCACCGACGGGGGTGTCCTAAGAGGAGAAACAGAGAAAGCCTGAAGAAATACAGAAAGGGGGGCAGGATGTCGGCATGGGGAGCCTGCCGCGTGAGAGGTGGGGAGGAGACAGCCCAGACGGGGTGGTGCGGGGGCGGTGCGGGGTCGGGGTCAGAGGCTGGGATGTCACTCTGACCCCCTCCTGGCAGGACGGACTTACGGGTGCTTCCCTCTGGACCTCAGTTTCTCTCATCTGGGCCATGACCCCGTGGTCTTCAGAAATCTCCATTCAGCCCACAACCTCCAGTCCCAAGACTTTCTTTCATCGATTCTTTTATGGCAGTGTTTTGCATTTTAGCTAATTAATGTTGAGATAGAGTTGACGGGTCACATTCTATCAGTTTACGTGTAGTGGGTGATTATTTGACGCTTGTATGTGTCGTGAAACGATCACCACGATAAGTGAATATCCATCAGCACACAGTTCGAAACGTTCTTCTTCTGATGAGAGCTGCTTTTTACCTCGCTTTATTTTTCGCCGGGCTGGGTCTCCCTTGCTGGGCAGGTCTCCCCCCAGCTGTGGAGCGCGGCCTTCTCACTGCGGTGGCTTCTCTATTGCAGAGCACCGGCTCGAGGGCTTGAGGGCTTGAGGGCTTGAGGGCTTCCGAGGTTGCAGCTCCCGGACTCTAGAACATAGGCGCAGTAGCTGTGGCACGCGGGCTAAGTTGCCCCATGGCATGTGGGATCTTCCCTGATTGGTGATCTCACCCGTGCCTGCTGCTTTGGCAGGTGGATTCTTTACCCTGAGCCACCGGGAGGGCCTGATGAGAACTTTAAAGATCTACCCTTCTCTCTCTCTTTCACTGAAGTATAGCTGATGGACCATAATGTGTTAGTTTCAGGTATACACCAAAGTGATTCAATATATATATGTGTACATATATATATATTTTTTCAGATTCTTTTCTATTATAGATTAGTACAAGACACTGAACACAGCTCCCTGTGCTACACAGTAGGTCCTTCTTGTCTACTTTATGTAAGTAGTGTGTATCTGTCAATCCCAGACTGCCACTGTGTCCTCCCCCGCCACCCCCTCGTGGACTCTTGAAGGCAGGGTTCAGGTGACAACTGTTGGGGAGAGACCCCAGGGTTTGCACATTCACGGGCCTTCAGTGCACAGGGGCAGGCAGGTGTCCAGATATGGAGCCGGGTTTGAAAGTAGGGAAGACAGAAAGTGGTGCCCGACACATTTTTGCAGCTTGTCTGCAATACCTGGCAATACCCTGTCTTGGAACCTCTGCCGTCTCCCCACATTGAGTGTGGGAGTCACTCAGTCGTGTCCAATTCTTTGTGACCCCATGGACTGTAGCCCACCAGGGTCCTCTGTCCACGGGATTCCCCAGGCAAGAATACTGGAGTGGATAGCCATTCCCTTCTCCAGGGGATCTTCCCGACCCGGGGTTTGAACCCAGGTCTCCTGCGCTGCAGGTGATTTCTTGACCGACTGAGCCACCTTACACAGGAGGAAATGGAGTTGTGGTCATTATCTTTGCCAATGGCTCTGAGCTTGGAGTGCAGCCCGGGGCTGGACCCTGGGCCCCAGGCCCTCCGGGCCACCGTGGGCTGCACTGACCAGGGCCACACTCATGGGAAGTCCCCGCTGACAGCTGGAACCACAGACGCCAGGCTGAAGCTCAGAGCTATTTCTGCAAAGGGTGACTTGGGACTTCCTCCCGGATCTCTTAAAAATAAAGGGGTTATCGTGGTCTTCAGGTCCTTCCTCCATGCGAGCGAACCCTGACATGATTTCTGGGGGAGGCCTGGGCCCCCCAAGCCCCCTCAGCCAAGCGAGGACTTATCTCTGGGCTCAGTTGGGCAGCAGGAAGGGAGAGAAGCGACCACCGCGGCCGCTCTTCCTGCCCCAGAAGCCCCTTTTGGGAGCAGCAGGGGATGTGGCCACTGACTCAGGGGCGTCAATCAGCCTTCTTCCCCGGGCTGCGGTTGCCCACCGGCCTCTGGGGGCGGATCAGAAATCAGGGGGGCAGAGAGAGTTCGGGGGAAGCCTCTGGCATGTCCAGCCCAGCCTCTGCCCTGGGCCTCGGGCACGACCCAGTCTATGTGACCCACGCCTGGTCCTGCAAAGCTGGTGGAACATTGGTCTCCACCACAGCCCCAGCCCCTGCAGAGGCTGGGGGACCCGCTCCTGGAGGACAGACCACCCTGTAGGGAGAGGAGAAGGCAGAGGCTCTGGGAAGGCAGGCACAGCTGAGGGCGGTCCCCCTCCCGCTGCCAGGGGTCCGCTTTGCAGCAGAGGGGAGCCCAGGGCCCAGCCCAACCCCTGCGGGGCCTCTTTCCCATTTTGCAGTCCCCAGAGTTTTAGTCCCAGTGGAAGGCAACTCCTCTCAGGGTTTTCCAAGAAAGAACCTTAAGGCTCCGTTCAACAATCTGGGCCCTGGGGGGGCAAGATCCAGAACTGAGGGGGCACTTAGTGGACTCCAGGAGGCTGAGAGGCCACCGAACCCAGGCTGGGGCAGAGAAGTCTTCCCACAGGAAATGGCCATCCGAGATGAATTTGATCTGTCCGAAGTGGAGAGGGTGGCTCCAAGCCTAGGAGCAGTCGGTGCGAAGGCCCCGGGGAGGCCTAAGGCTTCCACCTGTCCCAACCCCATCCCCAGTCTGCTGGGGCCCAGCCGCAATAGCCAAAGCATAGGACAAGGATGAGCTCGAGGGCTCGCAGGAGCCATCCTGGGAGCTGGGCACCCAGTCATGTTCACCCCAGCTTGCTGTTGCCGGCTATCGCGGGCCCAGCCGGCCAGTCCCGCCTGTGGCCAGCCCTCTTCTGGGAGGAAGGTTCAGGCCACCTAACCTGAACGAGCATCCCCAGGGCAGCTCTGCAGGAGCCAACAATCTTAGCTGGAAACCGTCGCAGGTCGGGGTTTCCTCCCTGCCCAGCTCCCCAGCGCCCCTCAGCCCAGCCTCAGACTTATCACTGCCCTCCAGCTGCCTTGGGCCAGGCCCCCTCCAACCACCTCCCGCAGATGATTCAGCAAATCTTCCCTCCCCGGGGGGAAAAACAAGGGTGTAAAAAAAAATCACAATGTCAGATTACAAAGCCTCAACTGTAGGGCAGGCCCCTGGCAGGGAGATAAGGGTTCCACTCCGCCCTCAAAGCCCCTCTGGCAGATAAACCTTCTAAAGCAGTGGAGGAGGCTGCCTGCCGCAGGTGTGGGGTTCGGAGGCCTGGCCCGGGGGAAGTCACCGGGCGGTGCATGCCCTCGGGTGGCGAGCCGGGCAAAGAGGAAGCGCCTGGCCACAGTAGCAGAGGAGCTGGCGTTGCCAGCCCGTCCCCCGCCCCTGCCAGAGACAGAGAGAGCGGGGTGGAGGCCTGTGCAGCAAGTGCACCGGGGGCGTGCCCACAGATGCCCTCCGCTGCGAGCACCCCTCTGCAGCTCTGCCTGCAACCCTCTTGGTGCAGGGCCGCTGAGTGGGGAAGTGAGGATGCCCGTCCTCTGGAGGCCCCCGGGTGCAGGGAGCAGCAGGGGCCACGGGAGGGCTGGGCACCTCCTCTGGGCAGGGCTAGGGCAGCCTGGGAGACCTCACCAGGGGGCGCCCAGGCTTCCAGGTCAGAGCTGGGCCAGCCTGGAGCCCCACCACCACTGATTCCCCAGGTCTTACTCCAACTCTGGAATGTGGGAGGAGGCAGGGGCTGCTGAGGCCAAGGCTTCCTGCTCTGGCGGGGGGCTGGTCAACTGATGATGGGTTTAAGTTAGGGCTGGGGCAGGGCCCTGCCATCCTAGACAAGTCATTTCTCTGCTCTGGGCCCATTGGTAAAATGAGAGCGGTCCCAAAACCCATGGCAGGGCTAACCTGGGGCATGAAGGTGCGCCCGCCAGGCATGAACCACTCCAGTCTCCGAGGCTGGGGGAGTCAGCGTCTGGTTGGAAAAGGGGTGGTTTGGGGACAGACACCCACCAGGTCCTTGGCACACAAAATCAGGGGTCTAACTATCTGGCTGCCTCTCCTTCTCCACCTGGGGCAGCTTTCTGAGCTCATTTCTCTGAAAGAGAGAGGCTGGCCAGACAGAAATAGGTACAAGAGGAGGCTCCAGGGACAAGCTTGGGTGCAAAGGCCTTCCGCCTATTTTAATCCTCCGAGTCGACCTGGAGCTGGTCAAGCCTCTGCCGTGACTTCAAGGAAGACCTTGCCTTCCTCCAGGGCCTCCGTTTCCCAGGCTGCAAAAGTGAGAGAGCTGGTCAAGACGGGGATCGACCTCCCCCACGGGCTACACGTTTGCAAAATACCAACAGCTCACTGGGGGCGTGTTTGGCCCAAGGTGATGAACCAGAAGCAAGAAATGCCAGCAGGGTCACGGCAGCCAAAAGGGGAAGCGACCCAAGTGTCCACCGAGAGATGGGGAGAAATAGAATGTGGTCCGTCCACACCATGGAGTACTTGTCAGCCTGAAAACGGAAGGAGAGTCCGACCCCTGAGGCAGCAGAGATGACCCCTGAGGACCCTGTGAAATAAGCCAGACGCACTGGCACCATGCGCTCTCACTTCTAGAGAGACCTGGCCTGGTCACAGAGAGACCAGAGGGCAGTGAGGGCCAGGGGCCGGCGAGGAGGGAAGGAGAGGCCAGGTTTGATGGAGACGGAGGTGCCGTTTTACAAGATGAGAAGCGCTCTAGGAGCGGATGGTGGCCCAATAATGTGAACGGGATTAACAACCCTGAACCGTACACACAAACGTGATGAACGTGGCGAATGTGCCGTATAGTTTTAAAAAATATTTCTTGATTGATCGGCTGTGTCGGGCCTCAGTCACTGCACGCAGGACCTCCGTTGGGGCACAAGGCTTCTCGAGTTGCGGTGGGCTGGCTTAGCTGTGGGGTACGGATTTAGTTGCTCCGTGGCAAGTGGGATCTTAGGTCCCCGACCAGAGATCAAACACCATGTCCCTTGCGTTACAAGGCCGATTCCTAACCACGGGATCACCAGGGAAGTGCCTGGGTCATGTATATTTTAGCACGATTAAAAAAAGAGAAGACGAGAAGAGAAGAAAGCCAGTGGGTAGAGTGTGGCCTTGGTGTTTGCTGAACAAAGGCTTTGGAACCCGAGCCCAGCAGCAAACAGTTCACGGTCTGCATGGAGACAGGCCAGCAGTGTCCACCACTGAGGCCAGGCAGGCCAGGCCCATGCTGGAGCGGATAGGAAGGGACCCAGGGCTGAGGGGAGAGGCCGCTTCCCTCCAGGACCAAGCGGCTGAGCACCCCCCAGGCAGCTGCACCAGAACCCCAGCGTCTTCTCCTCTTCCTCCCAGAGCGGCTCTCCTGGCCTTGGGCCTCCCGCAAAGCTGTTCCCTCTGCCTGGATGGCAGGCCCTCAATTCCTCTCCCTCAATTCTCCTTCTCTAGTTAGTTTCAACCCACAGGCACCCTCCCAGGAGACCTGGCCCCAAGAGATGCCCTCCTCTGACATGGATCATAACTGTCATCAAATAGCCATTTGTGCCCGTGTCTGAATGCCCAGTGAAGGTCTCCATGCCTCCCCTGCACCCAGCAAATAAAGACGACGGCTGGGTGTGTGGGTGGGTGGGCAGACCAGTTCATGGGGCTGGCCCTCCCCATCCCAAGGGGCTGGTGCTCAGTGAGGGCCCAGGCTGCAGTTGGCGGGGGCGGTGGGGGGTGGGCGGCTGTGACTTGGGAGTTCGGAACCCGGGTCAGTCCTGCCTGAGCTGCGGGATTTTGCAGCCGTGTGAGATCTGCTTCCAGGCATCAGCGGATGGCTGCGAGACCCCAGCCCAGAGCTGCAACAGGAAGACAGCACCACTGCCCACCCGGAGGACCAGCCCTCAGCCTGAGACCTGCCCCCACCCGGAGCACTTCCCCAGTAGGTAGCAGCTGTTGGGCATCCCTGCTTACCAGCCTCAGAAGCTAAGGCGTGTGCCGTCTGCTGAGCTCAGTTGCTCAGTGTGTCTCACTCTCTGTGACCCTGTGGACTGTAGCCCGCCAGGCTCCTCTGTCCCTGGGATTCTTCAGGCAAGAGCCCTGGAGTGGGTTGCCATTTCCTTCTCCTGGGGAATCTTCTCGACCCAGGGACTGAATCTGTGTCCCCTGCATTGGTAGATGGGTTCGTTACCACTGAGCCACCTGGGAAGCCCTAAACGGAGGCATCCACTTGTCCGAAGCTTGGTGGAATCTTAAGTATGCCTGCCTGGAGAATCCCATGGACAGAGGAGCCGGGCAGGCTATACAGTCCATGGGGTCGCAGAGAGTCAGACAGGACTCAGAGACTTTCACATCGCAGCCCAAAGGCTTTTGAACGGGCAGGTCAGCCCTGCCCTCAAGGCCTTGGATTCAGTCCCAAGCGGTTCCAAGGCCCGCTCTCCTGCCCAGAACCCCCCACACCCCGAGTCCTGGGCACTCAGGAGGCGTTCCTGCACTGGAAGGCGGAGCCCCAGCGTCCAGAGCCGCAGCCCCCTTCTTTCCCCGGTC